>CABHPQ010174550.1:37534-48211 GCA_902168405.1 Peromyscus aztecus
AGATCCAGCAGAGCTGAGCCACATGATGGCTGCCACGACATCCTTGGTTTTCATCTCCACCCCTTGCATACTTGGGGCACTTTTAATATTTGTACAATTTGAAGATATTGGATTGATGCAAATTTCTTATGAATCATTTATGCCTTCTCCCAGGAATGCTGCTTCTAAGTTTCCCAAGGACAGTCCTGAACATACTATTCCCCCCACACACTTTCAGGGAGATATCCTTATCTACTTGAAGGTCTTCCTTATGCCTTGGAGGTTGTGACACATAAAGAAGCCAGAGGTCTCTTCATGAGGCTATGAGACATTCTTGAAACATCTGTCCCTGTACTTACACAGGAACAAGATATTCAAAACAAAGTAAACTCAAAAAGGTCAACAAGACTGTCCACATTTCAGATTACAAGCCTCTTTCCACTGTACATTCAGACAATTATGTGGAATACAACTCTGTCCTACATAGAGACATATTGATAAGCAAAATATGGAGTGGAAAGATGATAAAAGTATGAGGTGTCAGGACCTCCCTCTCTTAGAAAAGTTAGCTCATGCAAAGCTAGTATAATGTTATATGACCAAGGAACAACAGAATGCCAGGATTAGACATATAGACAAATTATATAAAGATATAAATGTGAACATTGATTATATTATGTCAGAATTTGAATAACTGCAGCAGCTTTGGCATGAGGATTTTTCCTGGGCACTCTGACCACTAAGAGTTAATAATACACTGCTTGGGACATGGCAAAATACCCAGGATGATTTGAAAATTTTGTTTTGGTTTACTGTCCTTGAGCAACCAAAGCAACCAGCCTGAGAACAGGCTGCCATATGCCTCTAGATTCTTAAAATTTGGGTTATGGGATTAATGAGTAAGAATGATAACTCTGTTTATTAATGATATCAAAATTTGAGGGAAAATGATTGGAAATGATAACTCTATTCTGTCATAATTTATTAATGACGACTAAAAGATGAGCAAAAGGAAGTGAAACACATGTCCAAAAACAAAAATGATATAATCTATGTTTTGGAACATCATGAATGTATCCCTGGCTTACTAGATTCTGTATAAATTAAGAAGCACTCTGGCTCCTAGTCAGTCAGGCTGCAAGATTATCCCAACCATCATGGTCTGGCTCACTTCCATCCTCCACTGATTCCTTATATCCTCTGCTGGGATCTGTTCCACTGGGGATGACTCCCATATGCTTCCTCTCTGTCCACCTCTCCTAAAATGAAACTAAGAAGTATCCTGTGTCTGATTCCTCTGTCACTGCTTTTTCATCCACCCATCTTTAGATTTTGCCCTCATCCAGAGCTGGACTCTAGCAGATGATGATGATGATGATGATGATGATGTGTATAGCTCCTGAGGGATGACAACTGGATCTTCATCTCTGACCTCCATGTGCACATACACACAAATGTGCAGTCACCCTCACATGCTCAGAACCCCTACCCACAAAGATAGAGGAGAGACTGAGAGACTGTGTGTGTGTGTGTGTGTGTGTGTGTGTATTAGTGAGTGAGTGAGAGAGAGAAAATGAATGAATGAATGAATGCTATTGTTACAAATGATATTCAGCAGGAAAAAGAAAATTAACCATCAGAGACATTCCGGAAATTTAATATATCAATCATTTATACATCCACCTTGAATATTTTCACCTTTTTATTCACACTGAGCTCCTAGGTGGGATATTAGTGTCCAGAAACTAGTTACAATCACTACAGAAGAGTGTTGGGGAAAACCAAAAATAAAGACAGCTTCAGTCAAATCTGAGGTGAGGAAGATTCAACCTTCTCAGTGAAGACTCAGAAGGACAGTGAGACACAATGTTCCCAAATTGATGAAGTATGCTAACAGGTTTAAAAAGATTTAAAATGCCAGGATTGTTACCTAAAAGTAGGAAACAACTATCTGGTGTTTGAGATTAACCTTCTAACATAAACAGCTCCAAAGTTCACACTGTGGTAGGCCTGATTCACCAGCTCTTCAAGAATCTCTTCATACGGTTCACAGGAGAAGGAAAACAATTGGTTCCCCCCCTCCCAGCAATAATAGCAAAGCCCTTTGAGTAAATATACAGGGTTTCAAGGAAATGTTCTCTTTTTCCTTGTGTTCCTCTCCAAAGGGCATGATATTTATGGGGAAGAACAATCATGCTTCATTTTCTCGGGACCTCCAGCCTGCCCTGGGCACCATGATCCAGCAGATGAGCAGGTAAGCTTCATGTTTGGGGTAGTGATGTCATATGAATTTTAAAGGTGGGGTAAATGCTCACTACTAGAATCTGTTTGAATGTCACAACTATCAACTATCATAACAGTCCATTACATGATGGATTCTGAATTCCTCAAAAAGTGCCCTCAAGCCAGCCTTCTCCCACAGTTTGGAGGAACATCCACACAGTGGACTGCTCAGCAGTACAAGGTATGGACCACTACACAGTAGCATAAATAAACATCAAAAGCAGGTTCCAACTGATAACAGACAAACACATGAGCACACATGCAGGCACAAATGACTAAATACTAATTGGTTCCAATTTTGTGAAGTTCTAAGAATGACCAAGAATTAGAAGAGAGCGTTGACCACAAAGGGGCAAGGGGAACCCTTTGGAAATGGGAGTGTTCTGTACACCTACTGTGAAAATGGTGATTAAATGAATCTGTACATTCATCAAAACCCTTTGAATTACAGCCATAAAATCAGTGAATCCAAGTGAACGAAAATTATACCTCAGTATCTCCTGATTTTTAAAAAACTCCATAAAATTAAAATGATTCTCTGAGTAGTTGATGTTAGCAATTATTTCCTTGAGGAAAAAAATGTATGTTCTCATGGCTATAATTTGCTGGATTCTCAAAGCTAGTGAGCTATTCACAATTTCAGTATCATCAAATTCTTACATGCATGGCAACCTCCAGGGGAACCTGATTCAATTAGGACAGAACAAAGATGCTGCAGTTCTCACATGGTCCTCAGAGATGCAGATGTTTGTTGTCCATAGACGTCACATAACAGACCCAAAGATTCCCCTCCCATCAGAAGCCATGGGGCTCTTGCTTTGTTTTCTGTACTGGACCATGAACCCAGAATTTGGTGCATGCGAGGCCAGTACTTACTGCTGAGCCACAACCCAGCCTCACTATGACTGTGTATCTCACCCTGGCTTATGTCAGCTTTACCCTCTGTTTTGACAGAGTAACTGTTTTAAATATATTCATATGCATTTTGAATGTGAAAAGGAGTTGATTTGCTAAAAACTAAGGTGAATGTTTTGTAAAGAGCTAATAAAACCATACTTGTGAAGTGATAGAAGGCAAGAAAAAGAAATTCAACTAGGAATAAAATCTATGAAGAATATTTCCATGCAATATTTTTGTTGATTCCTTAAGAATTTCATGCATTCATGAAATATATTTTAATATTCACCTCTCCCACTCTCCAAGATTCACACCACATCAATTTCATCTCCTCTTTTCTATTAATAACATACTGAGACCTCTTTGTACCTTGCATGGGTGTAGGCATACACTGAAGCATATTAGACCTATCAGGGGCCACACTCTTAAAGAAAGTGTCCATCTAACAATCATCAACGCTCCATAGGTCCTCAACTAGGGGTGGGAGCTCACAATCTCACAACCTTCCCTCCTCCCAACACACATCTTCTGCTGGAATATTGACTGGGTTGGTCTTGTGTAGGCAACAATAACTGCTCTCATGTCTTGTCATGACTAGAAGACACTATCTTGCCTGTGTGTTCCCTGATCTCTTGCTCTTAAGATCTTTCTATCCTTTTTCAATAATGTTCCCTGATCCCTATGGGGAAGGACAGTGATACAGTTGTCCCATTTCTGGATGAGTACTCATAGACTCTGATTTTCTTCATTTTCTGTAGGCTTAGTTTTACTAAGAAAAATGTTTTCTTTATAAAAACTAAGCAGAATTTGACTGTCTGTATCATAGAAACAAACGCGCAAAATTAAGTGGGACAAACAATAAAACAAAGTAAAATGTAGATAAAAGTATGATCCAGAACCATTTTTTCTCAGCCTCTCATGCTCCATCCCATGGAACATGTGACAATCTCTGCAAACTATTCTGATTATCACATTGAGAATGGTGAGAAAGGAGCTATTGTCAACTGATGACTAAACATCCAAGATGTAACTATACATCCTATAATGCACAGAACCGTCCCTAAATGGAAGTTGAACTTTGACTGAAAAAAAAAAAAACCTGATTTTTAGTCACTCTCACAATACCATAAACCACTTATCTCTCAGCAATAGAATCCCTCTAATATACAAGACTTTTCCCCAATAAACTAAAATAGATTGTATGTTGAAAATGTTTGAGAGGGTTGGAGAGATGGCTCATCAGTTAAGATCAATGGTTATTCTTCTAGAGAACTTGGGTTTGAGTCCTAGAATCCACATGGTGGCTTACAACCAACTGTAACTCTAGTTTCAAGGGATTCAATATCTTCCTCTGGCTTCCATGGACACTGTATACATATGGTACACTTAAATGCATGCAGCCATGACATCCATATACATGAAATAATAAAATAAAAATTTTAATTTAAAAAATAAAATGTTAAAAAAATAAAACTTAGGACTTACCAAGATAGGACAGATAACAGAGTATTTTCTCTGAATTTGCCAAATGCAAATGAACTAGATATTGTAAATATAATTCTTACTTGATAATTGTTCTCATAGTATATAGTTTTACTATGTTAAAGTTAAAACCCTTCCCTTTTATTTAGACAAAAAGGAGGAAATGTAGAATATTACTTTAACTATGTAAAGATGTGTTACATTTGTTTATGTTGTGGAATATTACTTTCATTATGTTAAAAAAATAAGTCTTCCTATGAAATTTGCCCATCAAGAAACCTATGACTGGAAGGAAATTTTCCTTGAAGTAAACTCTGTTTTAAACTGCCATGGGAAAGCAACTTCAACAAGCCCTCAACAAAGCCAGGTAATTAAAACATGAATGTATATACAACTTTGGTTAATATATTCTGACATAATTTCTGAGACCATGACAGTCAGGAATTAAAGGAATCACAGGTCAGAAATATAGCATAAGTGACTAAAAAGTTAATTTCCAAATTACTTTTACCTGTCACTTATTTTTTTATAATTAATTTAATTTTACATATCAGCTATGGATTCCCCTGTCCTCCCTCCTCCCACCCACCCTCCGCTGCCCCCTCCCCCAATCCACCTCCCATTCCCATCTCCTCCAGGGCAAGGACACCCATGGGGATTCAGCTCAGCCCAGTAGATTCAGTCAAGGCAGGTCTAGTCCCCTCCTCCCCTCACCCAGGCTGAGCAAAGTGTCCCAGCATAGGCCCCAGGATCCAAAAAGCCAGCTCATGCACTAAGGACAGGTCCTGGTCCCAGTGCCTGGGAGCCTCCCAACACTTCAAGCTAATCGACTGTCTCACTTATCCAGAGGGCCTGATCCAGTTCCATGGGGGTTCCTCAGCTATTGGTTCACAGTTCATGTGTTTCCGCTAGTTTGGCTATTTGTCCCTGTGCTTTTTCCAATCATGCTATCAACATCTCTTGCTCATACAATCCCTCCTCTCTCTCCTCAACTGGACTCCTGGAGCTCCACCTGGGGCCTGGCCATGGATCTCTGCATCCGCCTCCATCAGTCATTGGTTGAGAGTTCTATCAAGATAGTTAGGCTGTTCAGCCATCCAATCACCAGAGTAGGTCAGTTCGGGCTTTCTCTTGACCATTGCTAGTAGTCTATTGTGGAGGTATCTTTGTGGATTTCTGGGTCCCTCTCTAGCACTTTGCTTTTTCCTATTCCCATGGGGTCTTCATTTATCATGGTCTTTTATTCCTTGTTCTTCCTCTCTGTTCTTGATCCAGCTGGGATCTCCCATTCCCCTAAGCTCTCTTTCCCCCGACCCTTGCCCTTCATTACCCCCACACACACACACACAACCAGTTTGCTCATGTAGATCTCATCCATTTCTCTGTCGTTGGGCAATCCCTGTGTCTTTCTTAGGATCCTCTTTACCAGGTAGCCTCCCTGGAGTTGTGAGTAGCAGTCTAGTCATCCATCGTTTTATATCTAGTATCCATCTATAAGTGAGTACATACCATGTTTGTGCTTCTGAGTCTGGGTTACCTCACTCAGGATGGTTTTTTTTCTAGATCCATCCATTTGCCTGCAAACCTCATGATGTCACTGTTTTTTTCTCTGCTGAGTAGTACTCCATTGTGTATATGTACCACATTTTATTTATCCATTCTTCAGTTGAAGGGCATCTAGGTTGTTTCCAGGTTCTGGCTATTACAAACAATGCTGCTCTGAATATAGCTGAGCATGTGCCCTTGTGGTATGATTGAGCATTCCTTGGGTATATGCGCAAGAGTGGTATAGCTGGGTCTTGGGGGAGATTGATTCCCTATTTTCTAAGAAAGCACCATATTGATTTCCAAAGTGGATGTACAAGCTTGCATTCCCACCAACAGTGGAGAAGAGTTCCCCTTGCTTCACATCCTCTCCAGCATAAGCTATCTTCAGTTTTTTTTTTTTATCTTAGCCATTCTGACAGGTATAAGGTGGTATCTCAGAGTCATTTTGATTTCCTTTTCCCTGATGATTAGGGATGTTGAGCAATTCCTTAAATGTCTTTCAGCCATTTGAACTTCCTCTGTTGAGAATTCTGTGTTTAGCTCTATAGCCTATTTCTTAATTGGACTGTTGGGTATTCTGATGTCTAATTTCTTGAGTTCTTTATATATTCTGGATATCAGTCCTCTGTCAGATGTGAGGTTGTTGAAGATCTTTTCCTATTCTGTAGGCTGTCGCTTTGTCTTGTTGACCGTGTCCTTTGCTCTACAAAAGCTTCTCAGTTTAAAGAGGTCCCATTGATTGTTTCTCTCAGTATCTGTGCTACTGGTGTTATATTTAGGAAGTGATCTCTGGTGCCAGTGAGTTCAAGACTACTTCCTACTTTCTCTTCTATCAGGTTTAGAGTAACTGGATTTATGTCGAGGTCTTTGATCTACTTGGACTTAAGTTTTGTGCACGGTCAAATTACTTTTAAAAGAATACTGTAATTACAGCCATTGCTGTTCTCTCTCTCTCTCTCTCTCTCTCTCTCTCTCTCTCTCTCTCTCTCTCCTTTAATGAGTAAGCTCTCTGGAACTTTGACATAGCAAGTACAAGCTAAACCTTATTACTTGGTTTATGGAGCACAGGGAACATTATCAAAGACCCCACAACAACGTATGTTCACTTAGAAGCCCAGCAACCTGCTGGCTTTTAATCAAGTTTAAAGGCACAAGAGTAAAACAAAAATCGAGAATGAGTGTTTTTACTCCTATTAGAAGGTAAAGAGGCATGCTGGCAATTGTTCCCATAACATCAGCCCTGAGATTACAGTCTGTAAACAGAGAAGCAAACACATTTTCTTCAAGGCAATTCTTTTCCCCTGACTGACAAGTTCTACAAAACTCAAAATGAAACTGTGCTTCAAATCCATTTTTTCCACTAAAATTGCTTTGTTGCAGCACCACTGTAGCAAGACGAAAGAGCTCAGAACCCTTTCTCCTCCTAAACAAGAGACGTGAAATAAGACCCCAGGGTCTCAGAACTGATTCCAATTCATTAAATGTCTCTTAACCATTGTTAATAATCCACTCATAAATAACAGCACCAGTATAGTTTTCATCTCTGTGATGCTTCCAATCTTTACATTTAACCAGCACTTTTCTTGCCTGGATGCTTGGACACTTAGCATACCCCCCCCCAAAAAAAAAGGAGTTGGGAAGACCTCAAATTCACACATTTTAAGTAGATAGAAGAAGAAAGAAAGTGTACTTGAAGAATCGGGATGCAGACTGTGTGAGCCAGCACATGATCCAGTCACCTCAACACTTTTGCATTGTGCATTGAAAACTACACTGAGATATGACTGACATTCTATACAGCACACCAGGGCTGAAAAACAATAATGAGAAAAGTCTTTAAAAATCATCCAGCTACCTCACTACTGGGATGATTTACATGCTTCCTAAATTTCCTTCTCCTTCACATTTCGTGTTTCTGTTACTAAATTTGTTCCTTGACAATTTCATACATGTGCATAATGTAGTCTGATCACCCTCACTCCCTCTTATCTCCCTGCTACCTCTGTCAACCCTCCCTCACTGCTTTGCATATCTTTTTGTTCTGTGAGCCACTGAGTTTAACCAGAATCCTCTGGGCAACTGTGAGCTTGAATCTATCCACCAGAGACTGGTGTGCTCACCAGTGGCTATTATGAGAAAAAAAAATCATGGTAGATTTTCAAAGGTTCCTTGAAGCACAGATGAACAGGAAATGCCTGGACCTTGATTATACCTGCCAGCCTGGCTACCCTTATCCAGACAGAAGAGTTAGAGTAAAAAATCATGAACAGTGAAACATGCCCATGGACTCATCAGTGTCACACAGCCAGGAACCTAAAATGCCATCAAACAAAGGGGACATGAAACATGGAGATGAACCCACATATGGTCTGTTGAGAAATAGACAACCACAAGTGGTAGATGACAAAAAGATTGCACCCCAACCGCAATTACTCAGCCAGTGAGGAAAGTTCCAGGGTTACTGAAACTTCTCTGCACTCTTGTGGCATGGCTGCTTCTTCATCTGGGGCTAGTGCCCAGATCTATCCACGTTGTCACAAACGACAGCCTTTTTCTAGGCTGGACAGTATCTACTGTGTATGCATGTCACATTTTTCTCCATAAATTCATCTGCTTTGGGACACTTGGCTATTTCCATGAATTAACTATAACTGTAACATATATGGAAACAGAAATCCCTTTAATTACTAGGTACTATTCCTTTGGATTAATATCCAGAAATGAGATCACTGGATAGAACTTTTCTATGGAGCCTCCATACAATTTTTCAGAATGGCTGTAATAATATACATGCCCATCAAAAAATGTACAAAAGTCCCCATTATCTGCACCCTCTCCAATACTTGTTGTCTTAAATCCTTGTAAAATTTACTGTGACAGCCATGTGGGGAGAATTCTCATTGCTGCTCTCATTTGTATTTTATTAATTCCTAGTGGTGATGAACATCCTGTGCCTCTGTTCATTACATAATTGTCCCTCTTTAGTTTATGTGTTTATGTCTTCTAGATATTAGCCTTTATTCAGATATAACATTTGTAACTATTTTCTCCTATTCTTTGGATTGTCTCTTCACTTCTCAAAGCTAATTGAGTCTGCCATCAAGTCACACTATGCTAACAGTATCACCATGGATTCCGGAAGTGATCAAGATGATGCTACAAAAGGAAACAATGGAGCCTAACCTGGCAAAAACCATAGGCTGTCCATACAGCAAAAATGATTCTTGTATGTGATAATGAGTCATCCATGGAAGGAGCATTCATACTGACTGTACCTATACAACAGCAATATTGGGACCACTTTCTATCAGCACTTGGGTATCTCTCTAACTCAAAGAAAATCAGAAGTGACCACTGACCATAAGCACCTGCCACTAACATATTCTTTCATAGATTGATGTGTCTTGGTACAGGACAGACAAAAGAGGCCATTGGACCCTCTGATGATTAATTACTCAGAGCATCTAAAAGGGAAAAGCAAAACAAACCCATTAACATGACAACTTGAACTAGAACTGCCTTTGCTTTATGGCTGCAAAATGCTCTTCTCTTTCATCCAAAAACAGAACAACCTCCCCAGGCATTCTTCCTCTAGAAACCTGAAGGGCACAACCTTTACACAAAGCCTGATATTTACACTGATGTGGATCTTGAGAGCATTACAGACTAATCCCAAAGCCCATACCATGTTTTGTCAAAATCATACCACATTTGAAAGGCAAAGTCAATGATGTGATGTAGCTAATGCTGGTAGAGGCAGGATGCTCAAGGCACTTCTCAGAAAAGGAAGGCCTATCAGCCATTGGAGCTGTAAATTAGTAAGTCTTCTAATTATCTGACACTCTAAAAATAGGATAAATCAGATGCAATAGATATCCTTTGACAATAATAAAAACATCACAGCTCGTTAATTAAAGTAACAAAACCATTGTCACCTCATTGCTTTCCTGAAATTTTATCAGAATATCTTTTCAAATAAAATAGAAAGTGTAGATAAAGTTCCCAAGTTCTACTCCTGTCTTGCTTTGAATGGAGACTTCTTGAAGGCAGGAATTTGTGTCTCAGATATCTTTGAGCACTCCTACCCCATGATATCCCTAATAGTATTTCATCTGTGTGAATACAGGGGAAGGGGAATTAAAGGGGTAAAAGGAAAGTCAAGACCAGAGGCAGAGAGAACAGCAAACAGAAGACAAAACTGGATAGGGCAGTACCTGCATTTGCCACACACCCCACTCCAGTGTCTACAGTCTCACTCAGCAAGCATTTGCAGAGATGCAACCTCAGTGGATGGTGGAGTCTTTGATGGATTGTAGCACAACCTCCTTTGATATATTTTAGCTGGCCCACAATGTCACTTTTGATCATTTTTTCAATTCACCATCCTTTCACCAGCCAAAGCCAAGTCAGCCTACTCTGATTCTCTTATTTTGGCACCAACGTGTGTGTGTGTGTGTGTGTGTGTGTGTGTGTGTGTGTGTGTGTGTG
>CABHPQ010174551.1:627-14522 GCA_902168405.1 Peromyscus aztecus
TTCGGATGGTGGAAATTGATACCGTTTTCCCTTCCTCCAGCTTTGCTGTCTTTTACAAGCTTGTTTTATATCCTTTCGATCATCTTTGCCGTGTTGCTCTACATCTTCTACACCAAACCAGATGGCTGCACAGAAAACAAGGTCTTCATCAGCCTTAACCTGATTTTTTGTGTTGCAGTTTCTATTGTATCCATTCTCCCCAAAATTCAGGTATGATGGTTTTCTGTTTTCTCTTGTGAAAGACTTAGAATTAATGATAGCTAAGTTTAAGTTTCAGGCAACATTTTAGTGAATTTATATCTGTGTTTAGCTACTTAAATATTTCTCCATATTATGGTTAATTATATGTAATTATAATTTTTTAATTATAATTAAAACTGTAATTATAACTTGGTAATCAGGTATGTGTTATTGAGTGCCCATATTTTTTTATTTTTTCTTTTTTAATTTTATATTTTGAGATGCTCTCACATAATAATAGCCTTGCTGGCCTAGTACTCACCAGACAGTCCATACTTTGAACTTTGGGACCTCCTTGATGGCATGTGCCTGGTTGAATTCCTATATCATGATGTCATTCATTTCCTGATCATTAAAAACTAGCTAACTTGGAGGTGGTGAGATGCCTCAGTGGGTGAAGGTGCTTGTTACTGGGCTTGATACCCAGAGTTCTATCCCCAGGACCCATAGGGTAGATGGGGAGAACTGACTCCTTCCTACATGTTGTCCTCTGACCTTCACACATACGCTGTGGCACACATACCCCTACACATACTTAATAAGTAAATTTAAACAAAACATAAATAGAAGAAAATAATCCCTTTCCCCAAACTAGGTGACTTGAAGCTTGGTGTAGTGTAGTGATGTATATCAATAATTCCAGCAAGTTTGAGGTCAGCCTGGTCTACATAGTTAGTTCCAGGCTAGCCCCAGGGCTATGTAGTGAGACTCTGTCTCAAAGAACTGAAACCAAAGAAATAAAAACTTAAGGAGTCTTAAATGTGAAAAGAACATTTGTTTTTCATTGTTTGGCTTTTTAAGACAGGGTCTCCTGTAGCCCAGGCTGGCCTTGGACTCCTGATTCTTCTGCCTTCCCCTTGCTAGTGCTGGAATGACATGAGCCACCAACCTCAGCTTTCATTTTAAGAGTAAATGGGGAGGTGACTTAGTGGATAGAGCTTGTGTGAGGAGCTGGGTGTGATAGTGCATGTCTGTAATCTCATTGTTCCTGCTGTGAGGTGAGGACCTGAGTCCATGGCAGCTCATGGCCAGCTAGCTTGGGAGATGCAGTGTGCTGTCCTCTGACCTCAGTACCCTTACCAAGGCATGCACTCGTCCCTATTCACACACATGCACACATCATACATATACACAACATACACTTTTTTATAAAATTAAGGAGGTTAGAGAGATGGCTCAGCAACTGACAGTGAGTATTGCTCTTCCAGAGGACTCAGTTCTGTCCCCAGCAGCCACATCAGGTGACTCATCACCTCCATAGGGTACCCACACACTAGTGGCGTGCACTCACTCAGACACATAAACACATATGGTTGAAAATAAATCTGGGGGAAGAAGAGGTGAGAGAACTAATCTAAACCTAGAAGGCTGGGGTAGGAAGTGAAGGCCAGGCTGGGCTACTGGAGTTCTAAACCACAGGAAGGAGAAAAAAGAGAATTAACTTAAATGTAAGAAACTAAAGTGAATGTGGTTGGATGCACCTGTAATCCCAAATAGCCTTGTTTTTTTCTTAAAGTGAGTAAATGGCTGGGTTTGTGGTACATCCCTGCAGCCCCAGGTGCTTAGAAGGCTGAAGTGTGATAATCCCTTAAGGAATTAGAGGCTAGTCTAGAAAACCATAGTGTGACCCTTTCTCAAGAAAACATGAGGAAGTATCTGAGGTGGCTCAGCTGATAAGGGTGCTTGCCAGATGACCAGTGCCATCCCTGGAACCCATAGTGCCGGAGAACCAATTCCTGACCACACTTGAAGTCCCCCCCCACCACACACACAGAATAAATAAATAATACTTTATTAAAAGAGCACGAGGGGCTGGGGTGTGGCTTGGTTGGTTGGTGAAGGTTTACCCAGTCTGCACAAAAGCCTGAGTTTGATCTCAGCGCCAGGCAAGGTGCTGCACAGCTGTAATCCCAGCATTCAGGAAGGGGAGGCATAAGGACCTGTTGTGCAAGTCATCATCTTTGGCTACCCAATGAGTTCAAGGCCAGCCTTAAACTTACCTAAGATCCTTTCTCAAAAAAACCTTTTCTTTTGTTAGCTCATTTTTAATTACTTACTGGACATGGTCCATCTCCAGTCCCAGCAATGCTGGAAGCTGAAACAGGATTGAGTTTGGGCAACAGTATTCAGAAAAAAAGAATTACGAAAAACAAAATGGAAGTTTGTTTTCAGGAAGTGGTGGGTCACCTAGCTATTTTGTGGTAGAGCTGAGTGGATTTTTCTTCATATAAAGAGTCTAGAAACTGAAAGCCTTTGTGTGATATACAGGAGTTTTCAAGATTGTGAAATGCTTTGCAAACCAGCAGTAAATGCATTGCCTTCTTTACTATTTTGCAGATTAACTGAAACTGAAACTGTTTTGTAGACTAACTGAAACTGACATCTTTTAACTGTCAGGAAGAATAAGGTTTTCAATTTCTAACAATTCAGTGCATCCCAGGGAAGCATGCAGACTTGAAGAAAGTCATCCCTTACAGTTCATATGGCATTGTTTTTGTTTGATTCCATAGGAACATCAGACTCGTTCTGGCCTCCTGCAGTCCTCCATCATCACTCTGTACACTCTTTACCTTACGTGGTCAGCCATGACCAATGAACCTGGTAAGGAAATGTCATAACTCCCTGATAGACGTGCTCCTTTGGTGGGCATACAGACTGAAGCTAGAGCAGATGGGAAATAGACCACTTATAAAATGTCCAAGGTTCACAGTTGGTTTCAGATATTTGCCTTTTAAGTAACTGAGATAAAACTAGGGATACACTCCTGTTTGGAAAGCCCGAGCACCAAGCTAAAACACTCAAAAACCAATGAAGTTACAAGAGACATTTATAAAACTGGAGATACTGTTTTTTTCTAGAGCTAGGTCATCGGTTGAGACGTAAATACAGTATTGACTCCTGAGTTTTGGGTTCTTCTAAGCATAGCTTTCCTGTGTTTCACAACACAACTAAATGGTGTGTAGGCAAGCCCTCTGATTCTTCCTTGGAACAAGAGTGAGCTGAAACTACTGGTAACAAAACATTTCCATTTTCAGACCGTTCCTGCAACCCCTCCCTTATGAGCATCATTACACACTTAACTTCACCAACTGTGTCTCCAGCAAATTCAACTACTCTTGCCCCTGCTTATGCTCCACCGTCCCAGAACGGACACTTTATGAATTTGGATGACGTTGGGGGGCTGTTTATCTTCGTTGTCTGCCTTATATATTCTAGGTAAGTTCTGGGTAGGAGGGGCTTTAAATTCTCATGAAAGTGAATAACATTTTGTTTTTAAACCGTTGTAAAGAATTAAAACAGTGCAGCTCTTTTTAATGAAAAGTCCTTTGCATGTCTTTGGTTACACAGCTGTGTGTGTTTCTTAAAGTTCAGAAAATTCAGCTGGGCGGTGGTGGCACTTGCCTTTAATCCCAGCACTAGGGAGGCAGAGGCAGCAGCAGCGGACCTCTGTGAGTTTGAGACCAGCCTGGTCTACAGAGCAAGTTCCAGGACAGCCAGGGCTACACAGAGAATCCCTCTCTTGAAAAGCAAAAAAAGTACGAAATTAAAAAAGAGTTCAGAAAATCCTCTCTTAATTCCCCCTGCTCTTATGGAGGTTCCTCCTTTGTATAGAAGGATAAAAATCTTCACTTGATTTTAGATGGGCTGGAAATAGGGATCTTCAGAATTCTCTTTTAGAAAATAATACAGTGGTTTGGGCAGAAAGTGTGGGTCACAGTATATGGCACTTGTCTGGTATATGTGAAGCCCTGGGTGTAATCTCCATAACTGTGCCAAAATTTTTTATAAGTGTTATTTTCCTCATTTATATTAAGTAAAAAATTGTAAGTTTAATGGTCCCTAGTATAAAACCACAGATATAACTTCATTTGTACCCATCCTCCCACTCATTTTATTTTTTCATACAATAGCATGTATTAGATTAATAATTTAAGTGTTATTTTTTTGGTTTTTCGAGACAGGATCTCTCTGTAGCTTTGGAGCCTGTCCTGGAACTCTCTGTAGACCAGGTTGGCCTTGAACTCAGAGATCTGCCTGTCTCTATCTTCCAAGTGCTAGGATTAAATGCACATGCCATATAAAAAAAAATTTTATTTTTATAGGTTTGAAAAATAAGAGAGATTAAATATAAAATTGGAAATGAGAATATCTTCTTTTGAATCTACTGTTACCATGGATAACATTTTGGTACATGGTATTTCAGTCATTTGTCATTGTAGTTTGAGTAGCCTTCCACTTTATGTATAGATTTAACTTAATTTTTTTTTGCTTTTTTATTTAAAAAACAATTTTTTTAAATTCACTTTACATACCAACCACAGATTCCCCCCTCATCCCTCCTCCCACTGCCCCCCTTAACTTAATTTTTTTAAACATTTTGTGTGTATGTTTATTGAGGGAGCAACAGTTGCACCATGGTGCACATATGAAGGTTATTTTTGCTTGTTTGTTTTTAAGATTTTATTTTTTTATTATATATAGTATTCTGCCTGCATATATGCCTGCAGGCCAGAAGAGGGCACCAGATCTCATTACAGATGGTTGTGAGCCACCATGTGATTGCTGGGAATTGAACTCAGGACCTCTGGAGTGCTCTTAATCTCTGAGCCATCTCTCCAGCCCCTGACCCTGATATTTTAAAAGATTGCCTAGAGTAGGGATCAGCAAACCATACCTCAGTTAGGCTGGTTGGCTACTTTTAGGCTTTTTGTTGTTGAGACAGGAGCTCATGTCCATTGCCAGCTTCACATTGCTGTATAGCTGAGGATGAGCTAGAACTGGTCCTCCAGCCTTCACCTCCTGAGTGAGTAGGTGTGTGTCCACGGCATGGCTCAGAGGTCATAGGACAACTTTAAGGAGCTGGTTCTTCTCCTCACTCTGCATTCCAGTCATTGAATTTAGGTTGTCAGGGTTTACCTGCTGAGCTATCCTTTTTTGGTTTCTACACAGAGACAAGGTCTTTCTGTGTAGACCTTGCTGGTCTGGAATTGATGGAGATCTACCTGCCACTGCCTCCAGAATGCTGGGGTTAAAGGCATGGGCCACCACCACCGGCACTTTTAGTATTTTCATAAAATACTTAAAAAATACTAAATTTTGTCATGCGCTTTTTCTGTGTTGAAATGACTGTGTGGTTTTTGTCCTTTGTTTTTTTTTTTTTCCTTTAATCATGAACTCATTCATCTGCACTGCTGGAAATCCAGATGACTATAGCTGGTGTTAAGGAGTTCTTTGAATAGCAAGCAAGACAGGATTGACAAGTGCTGGGGCAGGACACCTAGAGAGCTGTGGGAAGTGGGAGGAAGCTTCTCACCCAGCCTGGGGAGGCGTGATGTCAGGGAAGAATTTCAAGAGGCCATGGCACTGAGACAGAGAAGTGAAGGATGAGTGAGTTAGCTAGGAAGAGGTAGGTGGTGTATTACAAGCATAGCAGAGGCACTTACATATAGTAGAAGAGACACTGGGCAGTGTGTTTCTGGAGTTGAGTCATGGAGTAGCAACTACTAAGAGTACCATCCTGTAATTAATAGGCAGCAGGTAGTAACTTTGGACAGGGCTTTCAGCATCAGGCTTTCTAGTCCAAAGTGGGAACAGCCCAGAAATAACCTATACATATATGAACCAAAGGCATCATTTCATCTCAGATGACTCCCTCTTGATGTGATTTTCTTGGGATTACTTTCCAGCATTCGTACTTCGAGCAATAGCCAAGTTAACAAGCTGACTCTCTCTGGGAGTGACAGTGTTATCCTTGGTGATACCACCAATGGAGCCAGTGATGAAGAAGATGGACAGCCTCGTCGGGCTGTGGACAACGAGAAGGAGGGGGTGCAGTATAACTACTCTTTATTCCACTTGATGCTCTGCTGTGCTTCCTTGTACATCATGATGACCATAACCAGCTGGTACAGGTAGGAGGCATAGACAAAGACAGAATACTCAGCCCTTGGGAATGCCTATAAAATCTGTGTGAATTGTCCTTATTGCAGAGCCCTTCTCTGTCTCAGAGAATGAAGCCGTCTGTATTCAGTGTCCTTTTCTGCAGTCCTTTTTGTTTGCTTCAGATGGTCTAGCTTCAGACTTGGCATTGTTCTGGTTCTGCACAGCCACCTGACTGCTGGGAGTAAGAGCATGTGTCAACATGCCCTGCTTGAAATAGACCTAGTAGGAATTCTTCTTTGCAGTTCAAATTATTGGTAGCTTCTCTAGATGAGTTATTCAAGAAGAAAAATCATGACATAAAGCCATTTGGCCTGACATTGGTAATTTTTTTTTCATGTGCTTTTAGAGAGGCCATATTAAAGTATTCTGGTCAGAGTAATAAATGTCCTAAGCAGGGACCATTTCAGGGAGGCCATTTTCATTTTGTCAGTAATTATAGTAATTCAGATGGTACAGAAGAACCTTGCTAAGAGAATAGGTAGGTCTTTCATGTTAGCAAGAAGGAAAAATGATGTTTGAGAGGCAGAGTCCATTGGCCATAACTGAAAATAGCTTCTCAAGTCCCTACTAGAACCGTGTTAGGGCTAATAGTAGCAGCTAAGTCTCACTGAGGGCCTTCTTGGCATTAGCCAGGGTGAGTGGAATGGGAGGGATTCAGCTTTGCAATATTAAGCTTTTTTCTCCATTACTCTTGTTTTTTTTAGTCCTGATGCCAAGTTCCAGAAAGTGTCCAGCAAGTGGCTAGCTGTGTGGGTCAAAATGGGCTCCAGCTGGGTGTGCCTCCTCCTCTACCTCTGGACTCTCGTGGCTCCACTCGTCCTCACAGGTCGGGACTTCAGCTGAGCTTCCATGCCAGGGACCCTGCTAAAGCTGCAGAGTCTCCTTTGCTGAACGCGTATCCCTCTACGTTTCATCAGCTAAACTATTAAGTGAACGCTTTGCAAATTTGCTGTATTCATGTTTATATCAAAAGGCAAGACTGAATAATGCTTGATGCAGAATCTGAGCTTTCATATATATACATATATTATGTTTATTTGTAAGGCTATAGCACAAAGGGAACAATTTTGTGTTTTAGCGTGAACTACAGCTGTGCTGTGAAGAGAGTTCTTTATAAAGACCTGTAGATTCCTACAACTTTGGTTTAAAATGTAAGTTAGAAGATTGTTGGATATTTGAGGCTATCTTTAATATATTTCTATTGCAGTCTCCTTAAAAACCAAAAAAGGAATGCATTAACCCACAGTTCCCTCAGTAAAGGTCTTTGCTGAGTGACACAGGCACACTGTTTCTTGCAAAGGGTCTTCAGAGGTGTAGAGTCCCGGTTTTTGGCAAGGAATTACGTATGTAGGTCCTTTCCCAGGAACGTGGCTGCTGATAAGGCTGAGAGAAGGCTATTGAGTTCCTTTACTTACTTTTTATACTACACTGATGCTGCTTGATAGAAGTCTGTGGCTTTGTCAGATTTATGTCATCCCAGTAAATGCTTTGTAGATTTGATTAAAATGAAAGTTCACTTGGGAAACACTGCAGTGTTATGTAATGATCTTGTTTTGAGTGTAAAAGTCAGAGGCATGTTAGTTTATTACATTTGCACTATAAAAGTACTTGATTAAAATAGATAATTTGGTTTCTTGTTTGTTTGTTTGTTTGTTTTTTAGAAAGGGCCTTTTCTTTGTATCCCAGACTTGTCTGGAACTCACATCATCCTGCCTCAGCTTCCAAGTGCTGAAATGGAGGTCTGGGCCACCATACCTAGTTTCTCAAGGCTCCTTCAACAGGGTTTGATCAGCGCTCTTTGTTTGCTTGTTTAGAGAGTCCCAGGTCAATCTGACATTTCAGGCAGATGTTTCTCTTCTCTTCTTACACTTAAGATTTGACTAGTAAGTTAAGTCTTATGTTCATTTAGAAACTATCCCTAATATTTTCTCTGGGAAAGACCAAAGTGGATTAACAGGCAGTTAAGGCACTGTCAATGAAGATACACCGAAAAGCAGTCCACAGGAGGTATGATAAAGCAGGCTTTTCTACAGAAACTGGCCAAGTATTTGGTCTGCACTATGCACGACACGACAGATGAACATTTTTCCATCTTGGGCCTCAAATTTAAGGAAAATGAGCTGATCAGCACGGGAGATTAGTGCTGAAAACTCAGGCGAAGAGGTCCCTGGTTAGAGGCTAGTACAGTGTACTTCTTAGAGAGCGTCCCTTAGGATTTGTAACTTTGGTTCATTCCAGATACCGTGGCAATTCATCTGAGATTTGAAATAGAGAAGTAAAGAGGGTTTGGTGAGGAATTGACAGCTTAGACCATTTCCACATTAGTGTTTAAGTAGATAGGAGAGATTGATTTCTGGGAGATTCTGGTTTAATCTGTGTAGATAAGTTCTATTTGGGACCCTGGTTGTATCAAAAGGATGGAGGTGTTCAGAATCTGATAGATGCTGGGTTTCAGGTGGCTTTAGAGAATCAAACATGATCAGCTAAGTAGGGTTGGAGGCTGGGGAAGCTGGATTTGACAGGAGTTATTGGAACCCCTGTCCTGTAGGTTCCTGTGTGGAAATCAAGTTACCGAGGATTTGTGGACAGATAGGCTTGGCCTTTGATCTTAACTGTGTAAGGCAGCTAGCTACCCTGCTCTTAACAGTAGGGGACTCACAGTCAAACCTTTAAAGGTCCTAAATTTCAGAACATAGTTCCCTCTTCTTTGCCTTACATGATTCAGAATAATGTAATAAAGTCCAATAAAGTTTGCTTTTCTCCATCATGATCATTTTGAGATTAATTTGAAATAACAAGTTCTCTTTAAAAACGGAGCAGCACTTTAAGAATGAGCTAAGTCTGCTGTTAGACACGAAACAGTCTTTCAAGATGCAAGTGAATTATACCTCAAGTGCATGAAGAACGCCAACATTCTGAGTAAGCCTAGAGTCGTATCTCAAAACAGGACATTGTTTGAATCATCCCATTCCAGATGAGTCCACCTGATACTTCATCACACCCTCATCTGCAGATCGAGGGCCCTGACTCAGCCATCAGTGGCACATTCTAGGAATTTATCAAAGGCAACAGCAGACGAGCTGCAGCTGGGAGAGCTGTAGCTGGCTCAGCTTGAATTAATTTACTTTCTAGTTCAGTAGTTCTCAATCTGTGGGTCGTGACCCCTTTGGGGAAGGTGTTGAACAGCCCTTTCACAGGAGTTGCTTAAGACCATTGGAAAACATATTTACGTTACAATTCGTTACAGCAAAATTACAGTTATGAAGTAGCAATGAAAATAATTTTATGGTTGGGGGTCACCACAACATGAGGAACTATATTAAAGGTCACAACCTTAGGGAAGTTGAGAACCACTGCTCTAGGTCAGTCTGTTTGGAGATAGGGTCTTGCTCTAAGCTGTTCTGGCTCAAAACTTGCTCTGTAGGCTAGGCTAGCTCTGCAGTTTCAGGAGTCTTGCTAAACTCAATAAACACCGAGATGGATTATAGGGAACAGCCACCAGGCCCAGCCTAAAATTTTATCTTGATAACGAAAGGCACTGCCAAAAATGGCCTTGGAAGCCAGGGATGGTAGTGCATGTCTATATAACCTGGCACTCGGGATGCTGAGCAGGAAGATCACAAGTTCTAGGCCTGCCTTAGCTATAGGTTATGTTTCAGCCTGGCCAACATAAGGAGACCTTATCTTAAAATTAAAAAAATAAAAGACTCCTAGGCATGTAGCTTAGTGGTAGAATATTTGCCTAGCATGTATGAGGTGCTGGTTACACTCCCCTAAACCAGCCAGGGACCTGGTTATTGATGGAGGTTTTTGTTTTGTTTTGTTTTGGGGGTTTTGTTTTGTTTTGTTTTTTGGTTTTTTTCAAGACAGGGTTTCTCGGTGTAGCTTTGGTGCCTGTCATGGATCTTACTCTGTATCCCAGGCTGGCCTCAACAAGCTCACAGAGATCCGCCTGTCTCTGCCTCCCAAGTGCTGGGATTAAAGGTATGCACCACCACCACCACCACCACCCAGCTTTTGAAATCCTAGACCATAACTAAGATCTATCTGATTTAAAGCAGGACAGCCTTTTTGTCTATGACAAATCCTTGCTTCTTACATTGGAAGCTAAGCTAAGTGTTCTGCTAACAGGTGATCACTGGGTATTGACAGCAGATGCCAGGCCTGTGCTTATTAACAGGGATTGCACTTCATCCCTTTACTCCTCTTGTATTGGTCCATCCGTCATGTTACCCAGGCACACAAATTAGCTGTGCAGTGATGTCCTGATTACTGCTGTGTGACTTAAGCCTATCTTCAAGTGAAGAAAAAAATCGTGTAGCTGGGGATCTAGCTCAGGGATACAGTGTTTGTGTAGCATGCCCAAAGCCTTGGATTTGCTCTTTAGCAGTGTCTCTCCCCCGACTCCCCCCCCCCCCCACACACACACAAAGGTCATGTAAGTAGCTACATTTGCAGTGATTGAGCAATATCTGCTGCTGTGTGGTTGGTGGTTACCTACCTTTCCCTCTTTCAGTTTAAACTGAGGTTTAGAAGGTGATTTGTCCAAGGTTACCTAGGAAATGGCAAAGCAGAGAGACACATTGGGCTTGACTTAAAGATAGACCTCATTGCTCCTGGGCCCATCAAGGAATAGGAGACAGAAGAGATGGGAGACACAAAGGGAGAGGCTGCTCACCACGTCCATGTGACCTGAGCAGGCACTAGTATCATTTCCTTTGAGACAGCCTCACCATGTAGCCCTGGCGGGACTAGAACTGGCTCTATAGACCAAGCTGGCCTCAACTCAGTGCTCTGCCTGCCTCTGCTGGGTTTAAAGAGGTGTGACCTGGCTTTTCACTAGCATCTTCAGGTCATCTCCATGGTGACTGGTGTCCAATCAGGTAAGGACATGAACTCCCCCCCCCCCAGGGTTTCTCTGTGTAGTTTTGGCACCTTTCCTGGAACTCACTCTGTAGCCCAGGCTGGCCCCAACTCACAGAGATCCGCCTGCCTCTGCCTCCCGAGTACTGGGATTAAAGGCGTGTGCCAACACTGCCCGGCGGACATGAACTTTTTTTGGTGGGGGTGGGGGTTCGAGACAGGGTCTTTTGAGTTCCTGGCTGTCCTGAAACTCATTATGTAGACCAGGCTGGCCTCTAACTCACAGAAATCCATCTGCCTCTGCCTCTGAAGTGCTGGGATTAAAGGTGTGCATCACCACCGCCCAGCAGGACACGAACATTTATTTAAAAAAAAAATCCTGTAAGGAGAGTGATGCCCTAAAAGATATTACTAGCTTTTCCCCACCTTATGGTGCTGAGGATCAAATCTATGGCGTTTTGCTTGCTGCTTATCTACCCCATCTCTAAGCCCTCCTTACCAACCTTAAAAGCAATCACATAGAACTTTTACTGCCTCTAACTGTGGCAGTGTTCAGCCAGTGCCGTGTGCTTAGAGAGACTGGAAAAGTTCTGCCTCAGACCAGGGAGAGGTACTGCTGCTCCCAACTGCCTAAAGAGAAACAGACTTCCCCAGAAAGACTCACCTGCAGAGAGAGCTTGTTCTGCTGTAGCGTGTGCACTGACCTGTTGCATCACCAGAAGCCAGCAGGAAGCCTGCATCCTGTGCTGGAGTTTCTCAACTGATTCAACCACCATGCCAGCCAGGCCAGTCATGAGAACCCAGCTGCTGTCTGCTGGGGTTGGGGTGGGGTGCGGGGTAGGGGGGCGCATTACAAGTCTATAAACAAACAGCAGGTAGCAGCTTAGTGTGTGTGGCACTAGCCCCATCCTAGTACCCCCCCTAATCTGGGTGTATGTGTAGGTGCTTCTGGTTGAAAACGTTAAATTCCAACTTCAGTTTCTGAGATAAAACTCGTGGGGGAGGCTGGGTGGTGGTGACACACGCCTTTAATCCCAGTACTCAGGAGGCAGGGGCAGGCAGATTTCTGTGAGTTCAAGACCAGCAAGGTCTACAGAGCTAGTTCCAGGACAGCAAAGGCAACACAACAAAATCCTATCTCAAAAAACAAACAAAAAATGGTTGGGGAAGTAAGTAATGAGGCCATGCCATTGAAGAATTCATAGTCAGTTGGGAGAGGGTCATGGGGCTCCACCCTTCCCTGAGTCTCTATAGGCAGTTTGTGGTTGCTAAGGGAGAGACATTTTCTTCTGAGGTGTAGCCGCTGGTAAACTGTCCTGTAAATAACCCTAAATTCACTGGTTCACATACAAGAAAAGACACGAAGTAGAAGGGGGAAATACATTACATACATGTATGGAAATGTTATAATGAATCCCATTACATGTAATTAACATATAAAATGAACCCAAAGGAGCCAGGCACAGTGGCTCAGGCCTGTGATCCCAGCACTGGGGAGGCTGCGACAGGATTGCCCTGAGTTTGAGGTCATCCTAGGCTGTAGGCTTTTGTCTTAACCAAAGAGAAAAACGTACAGGAGTACACCGCTAATTCCTGCACTTAGAAGGTGGGAGCAGGATTGTAAGTTCAGTGTTATACTTGGGTATGTGTCAAGTTCAAGATCTGATTGGACTACATACATGAGACCCTGTCTCACAAACATTAAAAAAAAAACAACCCACTTACCCAAAATGCAGCTGTACATTTGTACATGTTTCTAGAAAACAAGCCAATTTCAGATACTATTTTTTTTAAGAGATGGAGTCTCACTTCGTAGCCTTTTGACTAAGGTCAAGTGGAGAGATGGGGTCTGGTGAGATTGTCCAAGTTGACCCGATTTCAGCCTCCGCTTCAGAACAGCAGGGACTTACAGGCGTGTGCCACTTCATTTGGCTCACTGTTTCTCTGAAAGATTCTCATTCCATTCTCATAGGGCTTGGTTAAGTGAGTGTAAGAAAGAGAGATGTGTGCTCCTAAACTCCACCCATCATGTCCTCCTGAAACAGCAGCCATTGGACTGCCTGGCTTTGAGAGTCCTTGGCAAGCTAATTAACATTTTGGGCCCTGTTTTCCTCACAAGGGCAATACACTCCATGCAGTACATCTCTTTCATGGTGTCCGAGGATTCAAATGAGATAATGTACTCTTGTGTGGTTGGCATGCCTGCCCATACCACAGGAGCTTTTTAGGAATCATTAGCTATTGGAAGGGTTTTAGGGCCAGTCCAGAGAAACATCTCCAGTCTTGGGAACTGAAAAATGTATGCCTCTACCACTGTGTGAAGCTCAGTTCATTTCTCTTTATACACAGCTCGTGTGTTCTAAGTGTTCATGATCTTCAGTGGCCACAGTGCCTGCCACAGTGCCCCTCCCAAGCTCATCTTGGGGCAGGAGGCTGTACTTGGGCCCATGGTTAGGAAACCTGTGTCTATCCAGGTCACCAGGACTACATCCAGGTTTTGTCTTAAGAACAAAACCACAACACACACACTCAGCCTTACAGAGATTTTTATTGTTGGAGACCCAGTCATGCATACTAAAATTACATATTTTCACCACTTAGAAAAATGCACTAGAAAAATAAACTTTTGGTCAAAACAAACACTGAAGTAGATGAATCCACATGTGCCTAATACTCAAAGCCAAACTGAATTTCAGTTTGAAGTAAGGAACATGACCAGGGACTAAAACGGTGGCCTAGACTGCTCAGGAAAACAGCCCCATTTCCACCAGTCAGAGGGGATCGGAGGTCTTGGCCACTGAGAAGTTTCAAGTATTTTACCTGTTGGGTTCCTATGTACTATGCCAAGA
>CABHPQ010174551.1:14922-32279 GCA_902168405.1 Peromyscus aztecus
GAGAAGAAATATTTGGTGGTGCTTCTTGCATTTGAAGCTGAGCATTTCTGAGTCGAGAGAGCAGGAAGAAATCTACTTTAGATTTGCAAAGTGAACAGATGGCAATACTGAGAAGCCTTAGCAAGATAGCTGGCCGTCCTGGCACTGGTGTGCCAGCCTGACATGACCGTAGCACAGCTCACTTGTGTCAACTGAGTTAATGTTTTCCTTCCTAAAGGAGGTTCCACAGGAGAACCTGAAGTGCGTGACTTCAAGATGAGGTATTGTGATAATGCCACAACAGCGTGCAGCTGTTGCTGCCCAAATGAAAAAGCAAGCTCTGTGAATGATCAGGAGGAGATGACATCTGCCCAGACTGCCTGCTGGGTAATAAGGCTGTCTCAGGTATTCAGAGGGAGGGCCTGACTTTCTGAAGAAACTGCCTTGTAACCTGAGGTGCTTACAAACCCAGGATGAGATGTGAGTGGTCCAAACCCATCCGTGCCCAGCGGAAGCCAAGGTGGGAAGCCAGCACTTCTGGCTGTTGCTGTAGATTTTATCTGTATTCCTCCGTGAAGGAACAACAGGTTGCTAAGAAACTGAATTTAGTGGAAGTCTGTAGCGGACTTGGGCAAGAGAAGAAAACTCCCATATTCCTACACTAGCATATTTCAGCACCAATTCACTTGACCTACATTCTTAAATAGCTTGTTTTTAAAAAGCACAGAATCGTGTCTAAGGAGAGCCAGAGAGCCAATTGGGAACAGGATTTAGAGTTGAGCATACAAGCCTCTTTGTCCAGCGATCCAGGGTGTCTGTCAAGTGGCACATTCAAGGCCATGGAGGAGGAGGAAGGTGGAACCTACTTCTCTTTCACTACCGCTTTTTCCTCCCAACACACATAACCTTGAATTTCAGGGAAAGTTCATTTTCCGCTGTCTGTGAAATGTCTTTACCCTAAAGTCAGATACTCCCAAGTTCTTGCTCACTTGCTGCCTCTACCAATGTGTTCCCCTCAACTGAGGCTTTGCTGCACCCCTGCTGCTCAGCCCAGGAGTTGCTTTATTTTGCACCAGGAGGTCCTGGTCTCACAGCCTGCTTCAAACCAGATGTGCCAAGACTCTGATCTCTAGAGTCAGCAAGCAGCAGAACAGCTTGGGGAGACAGCAAACCCAGGCTCTCAGAGGCCTAACCAGAAAGGCCTGGCAAACTGGGTGCTTCCTGCTATGAGATTTCTCCCCGTGGAGTCTGGCTGTTCCTTTGTTAAATCAAATAGACAAAGAACTAGCTAGTCACATGACAGGATTTAAACCAGGGAACCTGGTGGGGCTGAGGAATTCATCTTTTCCTTTGTCTATTTTTTTCCCTGTGCTCTCTTCCTCCTTAGGACCTAAGAAAGCTTCTAACAGATTCTCTCACCCAGGTTGCTGGGTTCAGAGCCAGCATGGGTCTTTTCAGGTGTCTTGGGTAGCCATCCCTTTAGGTAGAAAACCTTCCAGGAACTAAAACAAATAGCAGAAACTCAGTAGTAAACGGTCTCTATGGGCAGTCAAGAGGGGTGTGTTTTGGCACTTAAGCTCAGCCAGGTCCTAGAAGATCAAGGATTAGCATCTATGGTAGAAAGATTGTCCCCCAGAATTGGCATTATTGTAGTAAGTTTCCATTAAGAACTTCTGCAGATGGTTTAGGAAATTTAGTAACAATAGACTGACCTTTGAGTCTCAAAGCCACATCTGTAAGCTGTATGGAATGCCTGCTTAGTCTAGTAAGTACGCAACCAACAGTACTAGACTCTATTTAACATCATAATACACGATGAATACCAAAGGACACAGGTCCAAAGCCAGGAGCTAAATCACTTCACTCAATGCTTGGGTTAAGGCTAAAATCTTGACAGATGTCTAAAGTGCCGAAATGCAAAACTAACATTCTGGCTAGCTGGTCCTTCTACACTGATGAACACTCGGCAGGGCCCCCAGGTGAGCCAGCAATAACCTGCCCTGGTGTGTTTCCAGAGACAGAAATAGAAGAAGCCCAAATCTGGCAATTACTGCGGCTGTTTCTAATATATTACTAGTGTCTCCAGGGTGGAAGGAGTTTGTACAAGATTTGGCCAGCCTCACGAAAGCCACCTCTTTCAAGTTTACCCATCATTCTGCAAAGGCAGCAAGCTGGTTACCACCAAAGGCAAGGCCAAATGACACTCCTTTACATACGGCTTGTGTACATACCACAAAAAACCAAGACCTAGCTTTAGATGGTCATCTTTCCAAGCAGGAAACCTAACAGAATTTCAGAATCCCCCAAGGCCCCCATTCCATGTAGCTTCACTTTAGAGACGACAAAGCTGAGGTCCATGTCTTGTGCAGTCACACACCCAACTCCTAGTCCAAACCTTCAGCCACATAGTCCTAGAATCCAGTATTTTATGTTGACTGGTATGAATCCATGGAGAACCAGAGCTAAGGCTTTATGGGTTTGGGAAAAGTTACTATTGCAAGATTCAACCCTGGAATCCCAGGGATGCTCTGAAGCACCTGGCTTCCAAATTTGATCTTTTAAGTACTGCCTGAGTCCTGGTATTTCTACCGCTCAGTTTATAGGGCTTTCCAGGCCCAGTGATGACAACTGGGGCCTGAACCTTGAACTTTGCTGATGAGCAACAGAGGTCAACACTAGGGTTATTGGGAAAGACACAGTTTCATATGTGGCCACCTTTCAGGACTGGTAAATTGCTTCAGAGTTGTGACCAAATGGCTTCAGAGTTGTTATCAATTCAGTTGTCTCCTGCTGGTCATTTCAGAGTGACTGAACCTGGTTGCTTCCAAGATGCATAAAAAACAGATACAGACAGCTTATCCAGACTAGCAGTTGCAAATATCTGGGAATCACCAGGGCAATTTCCATGTCTTCCCTGGAATAATCCAGGTAGCCAAAGGTCTGCCTGTGATGGGCTCACCCTTGAATCTCTATAGGCAGCTCCGTCACTGCATAATGAGAGAGCAAGACTGAGGCCTTGGCATCTTAAACCTTGTGCATCTCTAAGGAATAAGGAATTCTACATGGTGACTCTCCCAGAAGAGTGCTAATAACAGGAGTAGAGCTGGGACTTCACGGCGCGCATGGAATCATCACACTGCACATCTGAGATCAGTCCTTCAGATAGCAGTGGCTGGCCCAGGAGACTGTCGCAGGCAGGCACAGGCTGGCAGAACTCTTTTACAAAATCATCCTCTGATGCCAATAGCACCGCATTCCAGGTGGCAGTGTCCAGCTCTCCAGCTGTGCCCCCATACTCCTTGGGGAGGATATTCCTTGGAAGGTTTGTGTGGAGAGAGTTCAGGTCAGACCCATGGAGAAAGAACTAAAACAGAACAGTATGAAAAACAGACTCAGCAACTGTGAGCACGGGCACAAGATTGGGTCCTTCAACATTCCATCGTGGTGTCTGGGGCAGGACCACCCACTCCTTCTTTAAGGAGCTATAGGCAGTTAATGGTTGCTGGGGGCGAGTGTGGGGACATTTTCTTCAGTGTTACAGCCATTGGTAAGTGTCTACGGTCCTGTAGATGGCCCTTTACTCATGACCTTGTAAGTGACCCTAAATAAACTCAGATCACCAAAACAGACAAAAACGACAAGAAAGTAGAAGGGGGACTAGATGAAAGGAAGAGGAACAACGGGGGTGGGAGGGGACAAGAAGGTAACAGGAATGACAATGCCACAATGAAACTGATTATTATATTACTAGATGCTAACTGTGCTGGGTAGTGTTTTGTCAACTTGATACAAGCTAGAATCATTTGAGAGGGAAGAACCTCAACTGAGAAAATGCCTCCATCAGATTGGCCTTCAGGAGTTGTCTTGATTGATGACTGATGTGGTAACTCCAATTCCAGGGGGATCTAATGCTTTCTTCTGGCCTCCTCTGGCATATTCGTGTGTGAGCACTCATACACACACTCATACACACACACACACACACACACAGACACACACACACACGCACACGCTGTGCAATAATCCTTCTGTACACTGAAAATGTGTTGCTCTCATTGTTAATAAAAAGCTGATTGGCTGATAGCTAGGCAGGAATTTCAGGGCAGAGAGAATGCTGGAAGAAGAAGGGTGGAGTCTAAGGAGTCTCGAGTAGACGCAGAGGGAAGCAAGATGAAGGAGCAGTGTTGAAAGTACTGCCACATGCAGAGGGTAGATAAGAAATATGGGTGAATTTAAAATGTAAGAGTTAGCTAGTAACAAACCTGAGCTATCAATTGAGCATTTATAATTAATAATATATCTTCAAGTGGTTATTTGGGAGTGGCTGCTGAGATACAGAGAAACTCTGTCTACACACACACACACACACACACACACTTTAAAATTAAAAGATCTTTAAAACAAAAGAAAAAGTGCGAAACTGTAAACCCAGCCTTTGGAGTGACCTCAATGTCTCTGGGTGCAAGGAAGGAGGAGAAAAATGCCATTACCACATTTGCATCAGCGGCCCTGAGAAAGATGAAAAGAGGAAGGACTCTTGTGGGTCAGAAAGGAGAACCCTCAGGCTGGAGAGATGGTTCAGCGGTTGGGAGCACTGGCTGCTCTTCTAAAGGTCCTGAGTTCAATTCTCAACAACCACATGGTGGCTCACAACCACCTGTAATGAGGTCTGGTGCCCTCTTCTGGCCTGCAGGCATATATGCAGGCAGAACACTGTATACATAATAAATAAATAAATTTAAAAATAAAGAAAGAAAGGAGAACCCTTTGAAAAGAGTCATCTAGAGTTGGCTGTGTAACTAGCAGCACAGCACTTAGCATGGACGAAGCTCTGAGTTAGCAATGATCAATCTATCTGCTTGGTGATCCATTCCTTCCCTTTCCTAAATCCTCCTACATATAAAATGCAATGCTGGTTCACAAGGTCTAAGTCAGGAGGCCAGGAAGTCTGAATAGATTACAGAACAGAGAGGCAGCTTATGATAAAAAAAATCCCACCATTCAGCCTGGGCTACATGAGGCTCTGTAGTAACACAACGCCCTTGTCCTGTTCTCATTATTGGCAAACAATGTATTCTTACTAGCCCCATCTTCCCCTCATAAAAAGGATGGGTCATGCTAAGAATAGGTACCTTATACTTCCAAGTTAGTTTCTGGACAAAAATAGTGGTGTTCTAGGTGTCCCAATAAATCAAGTGAGAAAAAAAATCAAGGAAGATTTAAAAAGTATCAAGTTCAAAGGAAATCACTCACCCTGTTTGCTATTTTCTCCTTCAGAAATGGTTTTATGATGGCAAAAATGCCTTTAAATATCCGAGGTTCGTTCACTATGTGGACTGCTTTTATCCGAATGGGGAAGCCATCCTGTGGGTGGAAGGAACGCCATGTTAGAACACAGGCAGGATCTGCGTTTGTCCCCTCTATAGCTGCCTTCCCCGTAAGAAACGCAGTACCAGTCTGCTCTGACTCTCACAGCCTCCTCAAAGAGAGCCCTGGTGTCAACAAACAGGAAGACAAGTTGTGAGGAAGTGTGGGGCAGAAGAGCTAGGCAAAGGTGACAGGTGGGGGGCGGCTCCTATAGCAGCAAACAATGGTCCAGACCACAGCGAAAGAGCTGGAAAAGAGCAGACTTTCCAGGTCAGAGCTGCCCCAAGTGCACTTCCCAGATGGGATGGGAAGTAGACCTGCTTGGTGAGCCAGAGGAATCCACTGGCCTACACAGTCACACAGGTTTCCTTAGTTTGGCTTGGTGGTTCAGGCCTGTAATCAGCTATTTGGGAGGCTGAGGGAGGTGGAATGTGAGTTCAGGCCTGTCTGAGTTACAGAGTGTGGTGGATTGAATGAGATGTCCCCTAGAGGCTCGGGCATTTAAACACTTGGTCACACTTGGTGGCACTGTTGGGGAAGGTGAGGAGGAGTGGCCTCCTGCAGGAAGTATGTCACTGGGGACAGGCTTTAAGAGCATCCAGCCCACACTGTTTAGTGCTCTCTGCTTTGTGCTTGCTGTGGAAGATGTGACCCTTCAGCTTCCTGTCTTCCACCATGCTTGACTCCTGATGCCAAGCTTCCCTGCCATGACAGACTCTTGTCTCTCTGGAACCATACACAAAATAAACTTCTTTTTCTGTAGGTTGCCTTGGTCGTGGTGTTTTATCACAGCATGATAAGAACACAACAGAAAAGAACTAATATACAGAGTACAAGGCCTGCCTGGGCCACTTGGGGAAACCCTATCTCAAAATATAAAGTGGCTTTTTTTGTTTGTTTGTTTGTTTATTTTTGTTTTTTTTTTAAGACAGAGTTTCTCTGTGTGGCTCTGGCTATCCCAGAACTCACTCTGTAGGCTGGACTGGCCTTGAACTCAGAGATCTACCTCTGCCTCCCAAATGCTGGGATTAAAGGCGTGTGTCACCACTGCCCTGCTATAAGAACTGTTTTTTAAAATGGGCTCAATGGTAGAACCCTTGCCTAACATTCAAGGTTCTAGGTTCAATCTCCAGATCCATTTAAATAAGGGGGAAGTCTTTAAGAGCACTTCTGTACACTGGCTTTTTTTTTTTTGCTTTTCAAGACAGGGTTTCTTTGTGTAACAGCCCTAGTTGTTCTGGAACTCTCTTTATTAGACCAAGCTGGCTTTGAACTCAAAGAGATCCACCTGCCTCTGCCTCCCAGAGTGCTGGGATTAAAGGCGTGCACCACCATCACCCAGCTTTGTTCACAGGTTTTAACACACTGTTTACAATGAAATTCACAAGAAAGGGACACATCACATCACAGTACCCAAGCTTACTTAACTCTGGAATTCTGGTCCCTTCAGGTGGTCTTACATTAGCAGATCCAAACCCAATGTGTGTGTGTGTGTGTGTGTGTGCGCGTGCGCGCGCGCGCGCGCGCGCGCGCGCGCGAAACACAGAGCCAGGAGTTGGAAAAAGGGCTCAACAGCTGAGAGCACTGCTGCTCTTCCAGAGGACCTGGGTTCAATTCCCAGCACCTACACGTCAACTTACAACTGTCTGTGACCCTAGTCCTAGGGAGTCTGACACTTCCGGCCTCCTTGGACACCAAGCACACATGTGCACAGATGTACATGTAGGCAAAATACCCATACACATAAAATAATTCAAAACAAAATAAAACATTAAGTCAGGGATGGATCTCAGTGGTAGAGTGTTTACCTAGCATACATGAGGTCCCAAGTTCTATTCCCAGCACAAAATAGAAACAGTAGAAGCTAAGGAAAATCAGACTTTCAAATTTACAGTGATGGAGCTGTGCATGGTGGTAGAGGGAAGAGGACTGGGTGGATCTTTGGCTGCATATCAAGTCTGAGGGCTGCCTGGGGCACAAGAGATTCTGTCTCAAAAAACAAAACAAAATAGAATGATGACCAACGCAGAAATGGTCTGTTTAAATAAGTCGATTCGCAGCCAGGGCCTGGACCTCTGTGGGCCTCAGTGACGGGCAGTTGCACCCTCGGCACCTCACAGCCCACGAGAGGCAGCACCCAAGGGACAGAGACCTTTTGTAGCTGTGACACATGCTGTGTCTCTGCTGCCCCATTTATCAAAAAGGAAAACGAATTCTTGCCTGCCTCGAGTGTCCCCTCAAAGACTGAACGTTAATGACAGGGCTTTGTGAACCATTAAGCACAGCTCAGAGGTGCCTTCTGCAGGGACCTTCGGAGTCATGGCAAGGAAGATTGGAAATTATTCCCACTGCAGGTAGGAAGTGGGGTTTGTATAATCCCCATAAAACAGCAGTAAGTGGACAGGGCTGTGGGGAAAGCAAAGCAACCACAGAATGGGTACATGGTGAACAGAGGCCATACCTGAAGAATGCCAATCACCTTTTTGGCTATAAAAGGGCCAAAATGAGATGCTTTCGATAAGCTCACGCCTTTGTAGTCTGCGAGAATTACAATTCCGTTCACTTGGGTCTCTTCAGACTGAATGAGTTTTTCTAATGTCAAGTATATGGCTCTGATGTTCTCAGTGATTGGATAGTTGCTCGGTATCCATCTGTCTGAGGTCACAAAGATAAACAGCATTATAGAATGAATACAAACAAGTGCTCAGATGCATCTTCTAAAACCTCAGCTTTGCAATGGAAGAGAAAGACATGTCACCAAGATCCTGCCCAGCAGTTGACGTTTCCTAACCTCCCAAACCCAGCAGAACATCTGGAGATGAAAACACAATTGAGCCTTGAGGTTAAAAGCATGAGCTCTGAAGTCAGGAAGATAGCTCTGACTTTTACGAGCTGTGTGACCTTGGGCAAGATGCTTTAGTACTCTGTCTCTCTCTCCCTCTCTCTCTCTCTTTTTTTTTTTTTTTAAGACAGGGTTTCTCTGTGTAGCCTTGGCTGTCCTGGAACTCGCTCTGTAAACCAGGCTGGCTTCGAACTCAGAGATCTGCCTGCCTCTGCCTCCCGAGTGCTGGGATTAAAGGTGTGCACTGGCACTTTCCGGCTGAGCCTGTCTTTTAAGTAAACAGAGTAATACCTACCTTCTTGGCCACCTCTGCTTCCTGCCGTAAGTGCCATCACACCACACCTGCTTTTCCACTCTGGCCACACAAGTTGCACAGAACTGACTTGACCGATGACTCCAGGGAGGGTGACGATGGGGACTGCCTGGCCAATCTGGTAGACATCCTAGCCACAGCATGCAGTCTAAACCAGGTCCCACAGAACCATCTAGGGTGTGGTTCTTGGGAAAGAGAAGATCACTCCTCCCTCGCATAGCAGTAAAGCTGTGAGCCCGAGGTTCAGGGGCTCATGAGACCAGAGCTGGTCTGAGAATGAAGCCCATGCCAAGGCTGGCAGAGATGGAATCACCTCTCTAGTTGTCCCCAAATCTAACTGGACCCAGATGTCACCTGAGCAAATGAGTTCTTGTTCCAACTGATAGAAGCTGGCTTTTGGTTTGTCATCTAAAGAAGCGTCCTAACTCACTACAACTCCAGGGTGTTACAGGATGGAGCACAGCTATGTTCCACGAGGCCCTTGCTCAAATTCCTCTTTACAGGAAGGATGCTTCATTAATATTTGCATATTTAATGATTCTTCTCTTTGGGAAAAGGATACAAATGAAAAATACAATGGTATTTTTGAGCATTAATCACTGTCCTTTTTCTCTTCTTACTCTTTCTTTTTGGCAGGGGTGAGGGGGTTGAGACAGAGTCACTCTGTATTCCAGGCTGGTCCTGAACTTTCAAGGATCCTCTTGAGTGTCGAGCTAGTAGGCACAGGCCACCATGCCCAGGTGGAAACTACATTCTCAAGAAAGTCTTTCCCAAGACCTTATATCCCGTAAGACAGAGAGACAAAGACACAAGACAGAGCTTACTCAGGTGCTGTGGCTCACATCCCTAATCTCAGCACTTGGGAGGGAGTGGTGGTAAGAGTAGGAGTCCAAGGTCATCTCCAGCTACACAGAAGGTCCAAGGCCAGCCTGGGCTACATGAGACCCTGTCTCAAAAACAAAAATCCCTCCCCAGATGCTGGGGAAGCAGAGTCATAGTCCTCAGTGGTACAACCACTGGTAAGATCCTCTTGCTCAGGTAAATAACCCCCACCCCATGCTCAAGCAAGCAAGCCTAATTAAATGCAGTGGGCCACTCCCCACCCCACTGCCCTCCAAGGGGTGGGTGGGTGGGGCAACACACAACACGAGCATTGGAGGACTTCTTGGGGAAGAAGAAGGGGTTTGGGGACTCAGAGGGAAGGGCGATAAAGGATAATGGAAGATTATGGTCAAAGTAATTATATATATATATATGTATGAAATCAGGAAAGAATGCATTAAAAAACAAAATTTCATTTTGCTAAAAATGGGATATGGAATGTACACAAAATTATTTTTGAATATGTGTGTATGATACATGTATGTACCCATTTATGTGTGAGGGGACACGTGTGCCATAGAGCATGTATGTCGGTCAGAAGACAATCCTAGGTTGTCACTTTCCACTTTTACTTGGATTCCAGGGATCCGAACACAGCACTTGAGGGGCAAGTGCTTTTACCTGCTGAGCCTTTTCATGGGCCTATACAAAATTCTCATAACAAGCCTTTACCAAGCTTGGTGATTAGTGTTCATGTGAATTAAGCCTGCCTCTATATAACTGGATATCATCTTTTCAATCACATACATCTCAAAAGAGCTTAGAAGAAAGCAAAGTAAAACCCAGTTCAGAACACAACTTTGTAGGTCTGCTTCCTTCTAAGAGCTGGGTCGGCGGGGAGGGGGCCAGATCTCATCCCACACAAGGAGAAAGTTATCTCACAGGCACAACCATGTGCCAGGAGGAGGCAGGGCCATGTGACATCTGACCATCTGATAACACTTCTGAGCTGAGCTCACAGTAGCGAGACAAAGCTTGCTGGCCGGTTTCTAGGTCTCTGGGTGCTCAGAAGTCTGCACTGCTTATTTTAAAACAAACACCTAACTTGGAAAGTGCCCAGCACAGCAGGTAGGTAAAGCGGCTCCAGCGATGTCTGTCTGATACATGGCGCAGGGTGAAGAGAACGGTCTAGACGGCAAAGACAGCTTAGTAAAAGGCTGGAAGGAAACGTGGTGTGAGGCATCCAGGCAGAGGAAAACAGATGGAGGGGGCTGTACCGCCAGACACCCCTTCGGGTGAATCTGCAGGCACAGGGCTGTGAGGGCGTGCTCACTTTCTGGCCTGCTTAGGAAGAGTGCTGTAACCTTTCATTCTCCCCTGGGCTCTGCAATGGGGGAACTGCAGGGGCTGTGAGTGGGGAAGGTCCTTTCCTCAACTACGCCTGGTGCCAGAAGAAGGCCGGAATTAGGAATCCCACCCCCTCCATGCACTAGCTAACATTTCTAATTCCCCCGCTTTTAGCTTCTCCTAGGGCCACGATTTCAAATGCTCTCTGTGGGGAGCTTCCCTTGCTGCAAATAACTGTGCCAAAGGTCTGAGCAGAGCCAAGACGGCAAACCGGGAATAAGCTTTTCATTATCTTTTGCTGTGGGATGTTCTGTATGGCAAATGTGTTGCTAATAAAACACTGATTGGCCAGTGGCTAGGCAGGAAGTATAGGCGGGACTAACAGAGAGAATTAAAAGAACAGGAAGGCGAAGGGAGTCTCTGCCAGCTGCCGCCAGGACAAGCAGCATGTGAAGATGCCGGTGAGCCACGTGGCAAGGTATAGACTTATAGAAATGGATTAATTTAAGATATAAGGACAGTTAGCAAGAAGCCTGCCACAGCCATACAGTTTGTAAGCAATATAAGTCTCTGTGTTTACTTGGTTGGGTCTGAGCGGCTATGGGACTGGCAGGTGAAAGAGATTTATCCTGACCGTGGGCCAGGCAGGAAAACTCTAGCTACAATCTTTCCTGATACCTAAGTTGCCACCTCCTCTCTACTGTGAATAGCAAAGGTAATCAATCCATCAGAAAGCAGGATAAATAGATGCAATGTTTATTTTGAATCTATCACAGTTCTTTATGTAATGTTAAAAAGATGCTTTTTAAAAAGCTGGGCACACGCCTTTGGTCCCAGCACTCGGGAGGCAGAGGCAGGTGGATCTCTGTGGGTTTGAGGTCAGCTTGCTCTAAATAGAAAGTTCCAGGACAGCCAAAGCCACATAGAGACCTTATCTCAAAAAGCAAAATAAAATTAAATATAAAGAAAAAAGACGCATTTTTTTTTTTAAAGTGAGCTACAACGAGTACCACTATAAAGTGTTGGTATCAGAAAATGAACCAAGGGTTCTAATCATAGCTCAGTGGTACAGCTCCTGCCCAACAAGTACATACCAGGGTTCCATTCCCAGCACCACAAAAATAAATAAATAAATAAATAAATAAATACATAGGACCTTGTCAGGGTTTAACCCAATAGAGGAAGGAGGAGGCAGGAGGCAGAGTGGGCACCTTTCCAGGCTTCTGCCCAGCCCACACTGTCTCACTTCTATCTGTCCTCAGCCCACTCAGAGGGGGCGCTGGGAGGGGCTTGGCAATCATGCCTGCACCCCATGACCAAGAACAGATTCCTCTGCCCACTGCATTCTCGCCTTTGGAAATCTGAGTTTGCACTAACAGACAGATGTTCACTGAGTAGCCAGGTGAGCCTGAGAGCTGAAAGCGGCTGATTTAGCTTTGCTGTCTTTCAGGGGGGAAAGTATGGAGAAGCTGTCTGTGCCCAGCACAGACAGTCCTAGGGTCTGTGCTGTGGGGTCTAGGGCCTGGTGGGAGTGGCAGCAACTTCAGTGTGGTGGATCTGGGAGCTGTTTCTGCCTTGTTAGGTCAAATCTTCCTGTGGTCCTCAGTTAGCCTGAGGATGGTTTTGTCATCTGTAGTCAAAAGAGCTTTGAGGCCAGGCATGGTGGTACACTGTGGGTGCCCACAGAAGCTCCCTGGTAAGACCTTACTCAAGGTCACAGAATCTGAGCTTGCTGCATAAAGGGATGATTTAGCCAAGGGCATGGCTACCAGGTGTTTTGAAGGGTCTACACTTGGTTGTGTGTTGTGTTTTGGTCTTGAAAGGGGGAGGTCTTTTGTCTTTCCCCTTGGCAGAGTATAAAAAACCCATTAGAATAAATTTCGAGGTGGCTGGGTATTGACCCAGGGCCCTCCCGAAGCTATCTTGTATTTCTGTCTTTCTCTCCGCCTAGGCTTATATTTCTAATACTTCCTCATTCCTCTCTCCTCCCCACAAGAACCCTTCGACAGGTCGGAGCTGGGCTCCAACTGCACACACTTAAAATCTTAGCACTTGGGAGGTAGAGGAAGAGGGTCAGAAGTTCAAGATCATCCTTGGCTGCATAGTGAGCCTAGACTGTTTTAAAAAGCCAAAACCAAACCAAAAAAGAACCTTCACTAAAACAAGAAAGTGGGGAACTATGAGAGAAAGCAGGGTAAAAGACAGACCCATCCCAATACCTGGTCGGATGCAGAGGACATGGCAGCCCCTGGGGTCCGTGTGGGGCAGCACTGTGAGGAATCCGGAGTCAAGAACATCTTTCAGGGCGGAGGGCCTCAGGTTGCTGAAGACCTCTGGCCAGCTCCGCCTGCAGCCATGGTAGTTGACCAGCAGTTGCAGGGCCCGGTCATAATCAAACTTTCGGGCCCGCAGGAAGCGCAACAGGAAGGCATCGTCAAGCGACGTGCTCAGGTATGGGTACTCCTTCCGCACCATGTCTCGAAGGGCCTGCACATCCCGGAGTCTCCATTCAGGCTTCTCCTGAAGCTCTTCCCTGGCTTTGGTGACCAAGTCTTCCGTCAGCGAGCACACATAGCCGGGAGGCTCGGGCGGAGGCAGTGGCAGCTCATTTTCGGAGAGGGAGGCCACAGAGGGGCTGGTTCTCTGAGAGTCACTTTCTTCTGACATGAGCTATGGGGAGTCCCTGCTGACACAAAGGCCACAAGTGAGGGTGAGCGAGTGCAGCATGGGCCTTTGTGATAGCTCAACAGGTTACTTTTGCCACACAAGCCTAATGCCTGGAGTCTGATCCCGAGAACCCACGGAAAGATGAAAGGAGACGCCGGGCAGTGGTGGCCACATGCCTTTAATCCCAGCACTGGGGAGGCAGAGGCAGGAGGATCTCTGTGAGTTCGAGGCCAGCCTGGACTACAGAGTGAGTTCCAGGGCAGACTCCAAAAGCTACCCAGAGAAACCCTGTCTCTCAAAAGACCAAAACCAAAACCAAACAAACAAAAAAAGATGAGACAATTGATCCCACACTCACAAACTTGCACATATGTGTGTGCATGTAATTTTTAAAAATTATGTTTATTATTAGTATTCTATTTATTTACCTTTATTTTTGAGTCAGAATCTTTTTTTAAAATTTATTTTTATTTTATGTTCATTGGTGTTTTGCCTGCATGTATGTCTCTGTGAGGGTGTCAGATGCCCTGAAACTGGAGTTACAGACAGGTGTGAATTGCCCTATGGGTGCTGGGAATTGAACCCAGGTCCTCTGGGAGAGCAGCCAGTGCTCTTAACCACTGAACCATCTCTCCAGCCCCTGTGCATGAAATTTTTAAGGTCAAGCATTGCTTACATGGGACCCCAAGAGTGAGAAATGGGGGAGTGGGAGTTTTTGTCGGGTTTTTTTTTTTTTTTTTTTTTTTTTTTTTTGAGACAAAGAGTCTCACTATGTAGCTCAAGGTGGTCTGGAACTTGCTAGCCTCCTCAGCCTCTAGTGTGCTGGGATTACAGGTATGTGCCACCATGTCCAGCTTGTCTGAATTTTTACAATGTAACTTCTTATGGTGATCATGGAAACGTGTCACATCTGCTGCTAAGGAAATGTAACTGAAGGGCCCAGCTCTAGTGCCCTCAGAGGCATATCCTAGTAAGGCCACACTTTACACAGGCACTCCCCAAAGTCCCCAGCCAGTGACTGACCAAGAGAGACATGGATGCCTCCAAAGGCAACAGTGGTTCATGGGCTGTTGATCTGGCTGGATTCTTCCTGGGCCCACACTGCACTCTGAGATTCTTCCTGCCTAAACCTCCTTCACAGGCGTCAGACCTACATCACTGACCCAGGGCTCTTCGTCATCTCCCTTTCCTTTATCTGTGTGGGCACTCCAGTAAACTCCACATACTGCCTGTCCATCTGTTGATCCTAAGGCTAGCTTCTAGAAAACCTGCACTAACACACTATTGGATGAAAAACAGAGGACAGCTGCCTGAGCTTCTGTCCATGAGTGGACACTGATCTTCATCCCATGTTCAACAGGGGCCATTTCATAGTTCTTGCACACACCTCTAATGTCCTGGCTGCACCTGGCTAAACTCCCTCTGGTCCACTGCAGTTAGTGACCAAGCAGGCTACTCCATCCAAACCTTAGGATCGCCTACTCCATCTCTTGAATTCCAACCTCTGGCCACACCGGCTTCTTTCACTTGCTTCCGAAGCTATGTCCTCATTCCGTGCATATTCTGGTCCCTCTCAAAGGTGTGTTCTTCCTCCAGCTCCTCCCAACCCACACAGACTCATCCTAAGTCCTGACTGGATGACACACATGCATCCAATGAATATCAGACATGTATGATATGCCAGGTTTTTGTTTTTTCTCCAGGTACCGGGGACGCAGAAGCAAAGAAAAAAAAAAAATCCTGTCTCATTGAGCCCAGTGGGGATGAGGGACAATTTCTACCCATAATATACAGTCTACTGTTATGACGAGGAGAATGAGGGAGTGGGATCAGGACTGCAGTTTTAAACAGGGCAGTCAGGGAAGGCTTGCCTGGGTAACATTTGAGCAAAGACAACAGGGTGAGCCAAACACATCATATGGTTGAGTGAGGGTATCTGAAAAATGCCTGGCTTTTCTGATAAGCAAGATGCCCAGTGTAGCTAGAGCTAAGGAAGCAAGTTGGGGAAAAGTAGATGGATTCAGAGGCTTTCCAGGGGCTATGGGCTGGGGCACTGCATGCCAGTAAGAACTTCAAACTTTTGTGCAGAGTGAAGAGGGGCAGAGAGGGTTTGACACGATTTCTGTTTAAAAAGACCACTCTATTGTCTCAAAAATGCACTAGGGCCTGCGAGACAGCTCACTTGCAGCTCCAGCCTGGCTACCTGAGTTCAATCCCTGGAATTGAACTTTACAATATTTACAAAACCCACGTAAAAGTAGAAGGAGAAAACCAACTCGAGGCTGTCCTCTGACCCCCATGTGTGTGCCATGCCATGTGCATCCATCCATCACAGAAAAGTAACTGTCAAGAGTGGACCGTGATAAAGACATGATATAGAAGATTCAACAACAATCCAGACAAAAGGGGACAGTGACAGGGAGAAACCAGTCTTCCCTCACTCCAGGCTGTCTGAGCTGCCTGGGCATGAGCTCTGTGGACTAGCACATCTCCAATTCTTGTCATAAGTGTAGGAAACCAGTGTGTGATATCCAGGTAATCACTGTGTAACACCCTGTATTAAGACATCATATAGGCCCCACGCCATAAATACTTTATTTAATATTTCATAGAGGTGTACTAAGCAAGGTAAGGACAATCCTGGTCTCACGGGATCCACCCTGGGCTGTTTCCATGGCAGTCACCAACAGGTAGGTGCCTGGAATCTCAACCCACTACATGCCTGAGATTGACTGTAGTGTCACAGGCTACAGAACTAGCCTTAAAGGCTCTCCCCTTTCCTCCTCCACCCCTCCCCTGCCAGGGAAGACAAACTAATGACCCACCATTCTTGGAATATCTCACACATCTGATACCCTCTGAATGAAATTTCCTCTCCACATGTGCTGCCAACCGCACAACTCCTCATCTTCAAGGCCCACCTCAATGTCATCTATTCTGTAAAGCTTCCCTGATTTCCTCAGGATGAGTCCCTCCAGGTTTCCACAGCGCTGGGTTCCTATTTCTCTTTAGAAACTTTTGTTCGGTGTCACAGGTGTTTACACGAAACCCTTCAGAGTCGGTTCCCACCCATTCATTTATCAAAGAATTACTGAGTGCCCCTGTATGCGTCAGGCACTGTGCTGGGGGATGCCAGGGACACACCAGGAAATGATAACACCTCGCCTTGTGCAGCTTACATCACAGTAGCCTGATGGAAGGAGGTCACACATGCTTCAGGGTTTTGCTTCGAATCAAGCTCTGCACCGTACATCCGTTTTCTTATTTCTTCTTGTGTGTTGCTCGGGACAGAACCCAGGGCCTTGCACATGCTAGGCATTACTCTATCACCGAACTACACTGTCAACTCCACATTTCATCCTCACAGTATTGAGCCAGCACATTACCATCACTGTTTCCACTTTACAAAGGAAGAAACTGACCCCCTACAGTGTGAATCCTAACAAAGCCGGGAACCTGCCTGCCAGGGTCACCATGGCCCCTAGTGCCGGCTCATGACAGCGTTCACTCAGTAAACATCTGGGGAAGGATGGCAAGCCCTGCCCGGTGAGGCAGAGCGAAGTGTCGAGCCCCACCCTGACCTCATCTTCTCTCTCCTCCACCTGCAGCTTCCTGTTGTATCCCCAAGGGCTCAGCAGTGGCTGTCAAGTCTGGGGAACGACATGATGGGTGGCCTTGGGGACAGGCTACAAAGCCTAGCATCCTCCCCACCTGGAGCCATCTCCCTGTGGAGCTCCCAAAACAGCCGGAGGTCGGAAACTATCTCTCTCGGAGCCCCAGAGACCTCCGAGCCGCGGACAGCGTTCCAAGGCCCCTACTTCCGGTCGTCGCCCCCTCCCCAGGTGTCCCCATTTCCTGGGGTCTCCCGCCCCTCTGGCTCACTTCCGGCAGTCTCGCCCGCTTGGGTCCCGGTCCCTGGCCCCTGGGCGCACGCACGGGCTCGCGGGCACTCACCAGCCCGGCGGCAGGCGGAGCGCGGGTCACGGCGGCAGGAGCCTCGGCTGGCAGCGCGCGCAGTAC
>CABHPQ010174552.1:6180-73190 GCA_902168405.1 Peromyscus aztecus
AAAAGTTAGCCACTGGGTAAGAAAGTGCCCTTGCATCTACTGCTGACAGTATGCTGTCCAAAATGGACAAGCAGGACACAAAACAAAGGACTGCTGATCCTTGCCAAGACTAGGTGGGAAATCTCTTTAGAAAATCCCACTTCACAGATGAGTCTGTCAGATATGCTAGGCCTGTAGGCCACAGATGGATGCCCCAACATTGCAGAGGAACCCTGGGTGACTGTCCAGGCAGCCAGCTGTTTCTGTCACTTCTCAATTTTTTTGGAAGTCCCTTGTTTGCACTTCTTCCTTACTCAGTTAATATTATTTCCTTCTCGGGTCTCTGAGGGAGTTAAAGATTAAGAAGTTATAGTTATAGTTTTCCTTGTTAAGAAATTCAGAAAAGAAACTCACTACAGAGGTGTAAAGTGTATAAGTTTGAAAGACATCAAAAGATAGTTTTGGTAATGCAAATTAGGATAGAAGGTAAATTAGATAAAATCCTTTGGATTCACAAAGATAGGATAGATGATGGAATATTTTCTCTGAATTTGTCAAATACAAATGGACTAGACACTGTTGATATATTTATTGCCTGTATATATTGTATATAGTTATTGTACTTATTGTATATAGTTTTTCTTATATTAATTATAACTTTTTTAAATTTTAGACAAAAAAGAGGAAATGTGGTGATATTTTATTTGTGCTCTAATAAATAAAGCTTGCATGGAGAACAGAGGAAAACCTAGCTACTATATTAAACATAGAGGTCAGACAGTGGTAGCACACGCCTTTAATCCTAGCATTCAGGAGGTCAGAGATTCATCTGGATCTCTGTGAGTTCAAGGCCACAGTGGAAACAGACCCAGGCATGTTGGCACAGGCCTTTAATCTCAGTGCTAGTTAACCACAGAGGTCTGGAGGTCTAGACAGACAGACAGGAAGTGATAGTGCTGGGCAGAGAGAGGAAGTGAGATGGCAGGACACAAAAAAGACATAGGCGTGGGTATACAGGAAGTAGGTTTCTTTGGAGGCTGAGGTGTTGGTAAGGTGAGGTTACCTGTGCCTTGTCCTATTCCTCTGATCTCTCAGTTTTCACCCCAACATGTGGCTCCCAGTTTTTTTAATTAATAAGACCGTTTAGCAATTCATCTTACAATTTAGACTCAGCATTTTACCATCACTTCCTACACAGTCATCTGAAGTATCTCCACCATACCATTGACTCTGCTTCTGTTCCTCTTCTGTATTCAACAGTGCTCTTATTTTCCATACTGTAAATTATGCCACAGCCCTGGAACAACTTAAATGAGCAGCACCAGCATCATCAGAATCACTGTCCCTGCCAGGGCCCCCAAGAGCCATTAGCCGTTAGATCCTTACTATGGACACCAATAAACAAACACACACACACACACACACACACACACACACACACACACATATACATGTTTGGTAAATATATATGAATATATATTTATATATATATACATCTATGTGTGTGTGTTTACAGCTAATGATAATAATGTCAACTGGCATATAAACATGTCTTAGAAAGACCTTAGAATGGTATTGAAAAACATCCTTTTTTATTAACCTGACCTGCTTATTCTCAGTAATGGCTAATTGACACACTTGCCAACTGCACCACATTAGGAAATTTCTGGAACTTTCCTGGTGAGCTATACTCACATAGCAACAGGCAGATAGACTTTAGAAGATATAGCTTATTTTTTTCTAATCTTGACTTCTAAATAGTGTCTTCTTAAAACTGACCACTATTTTCTGATCAGAGGAGTTATGACCACACATCGTGTCTAGAAAGTAAATTAGATGCTTCTTGTCTGACTCTGGTTTCACAAGCTGGAGAAATTATAATTCAATCAGTTATGATTATCTTTTGTCCAGTAATTTTCACCAGATAGATAACTTCTGAGAACACTGACAATCAACTTGTTTTTGTAAAAAAAAATGATTCATTTGGCTAATTCAATTTCGTAGAATTTAATTGCATGAACATGTTCTGTAGGGACAGACCACTACTGCCCACTAGAAGAGTCTACAGGTTGACAAGTTTTCTGCTGTTTTGTCAGTCCATTAAAAGACTAGCTCTTCATTAATGAAAAGGAAATGATAAACAATGGGCATTAATTCTAAATCATAAAAAATTTAAAGTGTTATTTTAAAGGTAAGGTGGTACATGTTTTATTTCAACATAGTAAGGAAGTATTATTTAGTAAGAGATCTTAGCATTAAACTTATAAAGGTGCTCTGAATTTTGGATCATGACTTGTGGAATGTGGTGGTTTGAATGTAATTGGCTCCCAGAGACTCACACTATTAGGAGGTGTGGCCTTGTTGGAGTGCGTGTGGTTTTGTTGGAGGAAGTGTGTCGCAGAGGGTGGGCTTTGAGGTCTCAGAAGCTCTAGCCAGGCCTAGTGTGTCTCAGTCTCTTCCTGCTGCCTGCTGATCCAGATGTAGAACCCTCAGCTTCTTCTCCAGCACCATGTCTGCCTGCATGCCACCGTGCTTCCTGCCATGATGAAAATGGACTAAACTTCTGAACTTGTAAGCCAGCCCCAGTTAAATGTTTTCTTGGTCATGGTATATCTGCATAGCCTCGGTCATGTTTTATCTTCATAGTAATAGAAACCCTAACAAGACAAGGAGGGAGAAAACTTTAAAAAGGCAGACAAAAGAAACCCTAACAAGACAAGGAGGAAGTCAAACTTTAAAAAGCCAGACGAAATGACGTTTGACACCATCACAAGCCAGTTATGTTGGTGATGATTGTCAGTGTCAGAACCTTCTGCTACTAATCTCAAGTGGCCACTTAGAACTTCCAGAATTTGTAAGAAACCCCCAAACTCATATTTTCCCTAATGGATTTAACCTTAGCAAGGATCACCTGACAATTTATTCTGGTATTTATTGGGGTCTTCCATTTATTTTAATTAAAAAAAAGTTATGCAAAAGTCTGGGACATATTTATTTAATATTTTTAAAGGAGTCTAATATGTCAAAGGTATTTTCTCTGTTTCATTTCATTAGCATAAATCACTCTGGCTAAGATGAAACACCCCTACACATGATCTGCACTAAAGCCACTCTGCCCTCTATGAGGGAAGTTAGCCACTCCAGCTAAAGACTAGTTTTAGCCTAGGCTTGGAATGTGTTCACGAACAGGTACAGACATTTCATACTAGAGTCAATAAAAACCCGTGTACTCCCACAGAAGCACTACTTATTCTCCTATTCCAATATTGATTTTTTCCTTTTGTTTGGATTGCTTTCATTATTCTGCTGGTTGGTCCTTTTATGTTTATTTTATGTACACACACACACACACACACACACACACACACACACACACGTATGTGTCTGCATGGATACCACACCCACATGATATGCAAACCATAGTATATACTAGAAAGAGAGAAACCTCTTTTACTTTGAGCTCCTCAGCATGAGCCCTCACATGGAAATGCATCCCAGTTGTAATTTTATTTTAAGAACATTCCTCCTGGGAACAGTTTAAGAAACTCTCTCCTCTTGCATCACTTCCCTGTTCCCATCAAGACCTAGAATAACTATTCATTTTATCTAAGGCTCATTATACAGTATGTTGTACATTGTTTTATGTCAATTAATGGCAGAACAAGTCAGGAAGGCTACATGGACCCAAGTATATTTATCATAAAACCAATGAAGCTTCATTGTCAAAATCCCTCACTCACAAAGACCTTTTCCAAGTCATGTTACCTGTCTTTTTGTCTTTGTTTTTCTACAATTGCACATGGTAGAGGCCTAAATACCAGGTTGAGTGCCTGAGCAGGAATGATAACACTGCATTAACTGAAATCCTTCTTCCTTGACTTTTCAGGATCCTTTGCATACCAGCAAAAGGCAGGACACATCTAAGGCTGGGATGAGCAGACTTTTCCTTTATGTGTTAGCACTCCATGCTTGGTTCATCCTGTGCCTTCAAAAGGACTACTGCATACTTATGTGTTTTCCATACAACACAGATAAGCAGAGCATGGGTCACGTATTCCTAAGGCACTTTTTATGTAAATTCATCCTCAGGAAAATACACCTTTTCAAAACACCAAAGGCTCAACTGAGACGCTGACTAAGATGCCACAAGAGAGTGATTTATTTTGTACCCTCAGTGCCATGTCAGGAGACCTCTGTCTGGGAGACAAGTCTTCAATAACCTTAGTCTCCACGGTGTTTCCTCCACAAGCATGTACCTGCATGAAAGGGAAGACGCCACTGCTCAGTGGCTGGTTTCACATTTGAAAAGAAGAAGACAATCCAATGAATCTAAGCATTCAGGAAACCAACTCTGGGCTGAAGTTCCATAAAATAAAGAAAGTGGAAAATGGTTTCATTTTATAAACACATTTTAAAAGACAAAAGTAATTACAGGCATTTGATGTTAATGAAATTTTAACAAGTTGATTGGATGATGTAATAGAAGTCATTTCAATGACCAACATTTCAGAAAAATTACATCATATAAATTTAGGTCTTAACCTTTCATGTGTATGCTTTGAAAATTAAAAATACAGTTTAGTGGGAAGGCAAATAAAGGATGAAAATTACTAATGGATAATGCTAAAGCTAAATAGCAGAGAAAGTTGAGGGGCAGGTGCTGCAGCCCAGATGTTCCTGGTGGGAAGCTGGTAAGAGGGAAATCCGAAGCATATCCCTTAATTCATATATGGAAATCTTCTCCCATAATGGGGCGGTATAATAAGATGGAGGCCTTTGAAGGTGACTAGCTGATGAGGTTGCAGCCTTTAGGAAGGGAAATTAGTTCTTTGATGTAAGAGCCACAGAGAGGTAGGTAACTTGCCCCTTAGACTGAGCAAAGACTCAGCAGGAAAACAGAGCACAAAAACGACCCTTACCAGAACCAGAATTTGCTGGAATCTTGATCTTGGACATCATAGTCTTCAGAACTGTGAGAAATTAATTTTTGTTTCTTATAAGCCACCCACTCTGTGATATTTTATTACACCAATCTCAAGAGTTGAAGGTGGGGATGGACTAGTTTTCTACTTTGAAGAACGATGAAGGCACACAGACACACTTGTTTTCATCATGGCATTAATTCCCATGTGCTCTTGAGAGGGGTCCTTCCCAAATCTAAGGTCATTGGTGGTGGACAAAGGGTAAGATACAAAGGTTTTAAACTTTCAGGAGACACACATGTTCTCAGTGTTCTGGGTTCAAACAAGTTCATGAAATCCCTGGAAGAAAGCTTTCTATGGATCTGCTTACAGGGAAAACCTGTCCTTTCATGATCAGTTTGGCTGTACTCGAACAGGAAGCACAGGAGTCTGCCTGGCACAAACGTACACCTCACAACCACATTGTAAGTTCCCAGGCACAGCCCTCAGGAGAGTAACGGGACTCAGTGTCACCAAAGAAACCTGCATTGGTTGTGCCATCAGGAAAAGGGATTGTTTTTCTCCTTTGCCTTTTAACCTGGAAAACGACACAAAGACCACTTGCCATAATGCTGTCTCACCACTCTGAACACTATGATGTGAATGATGTTTCTTTGCGTGTTTCTCACTTATACAGTTCAACCTCTAGGCATGTGCTGGAGCCACTGGCGCTTTCACAGTCCAGTGGATGTGCTTTAAGGAAAGCACAGGGAACTCTGCTGACTCAGTGCTTTGATAGTCACAGGATCTTTGAATAAATACGTGTCAACCACAGCTGTGGTTTAATAAAGCTCAGAACATCTGTATATCTAGAAATACTATCTTTTAGAATAAAATGCCGCTAACACTCCATGTACCCAGAGGATCTACTGCCAAAGCCATGTTCTTTTCTAGTCAGGGAGAGTAATGGAGTCTAACAGTTACTGTCTCATCAGGGCGTGTGTTCTGTTGCTATCATTCAAAATACTCACAAGGCCAGTGTCACTTGACACGTCTTCTCATTAACACACAAACAATTCTTTCTTTCCCTTCACAAAATATTGTTATACATGAAAAAATGAGGCTTTAAAACTTTGTAAATCCATAAATGGATCTACTCATAAAACCAATTATATGTTCACACCATAATCAGTTGTTAATTGCAAAAGTTCTAAAAAGAACCAATCCATATTTTTAATATGTTGTATCTGATCTAAAACACACATGGGAGATATGTGTCTATATTTAAGCTGAAATTAAATATACACAGAGACTGCAAAAAAGACACCAATTTGCTATAATTTTGAATGGCAGTAACTTTACCCTAAGAAAATTCACTGGGTGATTTCACAGGGATAGCAACGGAAACCAACCCACTCTTCTCTTCCTTCACTTGCTGATTTTGCTTTTCCTTCATCTTCATGAGAGTATTTTATCTAAGAACTGCTTAGACACAATCCTCAAGACATGGAGAGATCACCCACAGAACATGGTTTCTCAAGTGACCTGCTTATATGATAATGCAGTACTATATACTGAGACTCATATATTTATTTTTCCATTAGATAGTAAGATTCTTATAGGTAGATTAGCTTTACTTTTATATCACATTTATTGAATTAATGATGAACTACCTAAGACATTCACCATGTTTCCACCTGTCTACCAGGGATTTAAGCAACACTGTGTTTGGTGGAATGTTAGTCTCAAATTAATTTATTGGTACTTTAAAGGGGAAAGCTGAGAACATCTGGGAGCCCAATTATTAAATAATTTGAGGAAATGGTTCATAAAAGTTTGTGCAGTGATAGATATTTTGAAGAGAGTTTTTTCTACTAGACTTTTCCATTGTTGAGAAACATGTATTAATATTCCTTAAATCTAATGTTTTGCTAATACAGCTTGGGCAACAATTTCATTGATATATCAGAGTACAATTATTAGTGGCTATTCAGTCTTGCAGAAGTCTTTCAGCATCCCTCTTACTCTACCTAGGCTGACATTTTAAACAATAGCAAGTCCTGAAAGCAAGGTATGAGGAACTGGCATGCTAGGGTGCTAGGTTCTGTTGAGGGCCGTCTTCATGGACTGCAAACATGCACTTCCCAGACCTTCGTTGTGTGTGAGTGACAGAACAAGCTCTCTTGTTCCTTACAGTTCCTGACAAGGGCACTAATGGAATCAGTGTAGGAATCACCACCCTTAGAACCACATCTAGGCCCTGCTCACCATTCAAAGGTCCCGTCTCCAAGTACCATCATGCTGGGTATTAGGGCTCAACATACGAATGGGGGTGACACAAACATTCAGTCTATCAGAATTCCTAATGAAAAATAAATTAATATTTCAAGTGAGCTGAGTACACCATGGCTCTTCCTTTTTCTGATCCAAGCTGATGTCATGTTAATGACTGGAAAATTCTGGGAAGGCTCACTTTCATTTCTCTAAGAAAAGAGAGAGGCTAGAGAATAGGTCTCAGTTTTGTCTTCCTAATAATGTTGTTCTCTGACTGTTTATTGTGGACTTCCAGTCAGTTATACACTGCCCACTTGGAGAGCTCCTGTCTTGTACACCTTAAACACTGAATACTCAGAAAGAGGGATGAATTGTACACAGGATCGCATTATTAGAACACACTAATCAGGTTTACTCAAATAATGCAAAAATACTTAGTTATTTCTTTCATAAATACCTACATCTGAGGGTATCACTTACACATTTGCTACTCAAAGACAGGATAAATAGGGCAGGGGATGGTTGGGAAGTGCATGTCCTGTTGCTTTCATAGCACAAGCAAATTTCTGAGAGAGCTAAGGATTGGATAACTCTTTATTCACTCGGATGCATAACCTATCCTTGCCAACTGGATCACAAAAGGAATAGCCATGAGGCTGGAGAATGAGGGTCCCTGTCACTTCTCAGCTGATCTTTGAAATGAAACTTCCATGTTTTTGTGTTTGGGGAGCATTCCATTTTGTACAACCTCTTTGTGAGAGATTCTGGAAGTGGGCATTTAATTTTGGAGGCTCTCCTGAGGGGTCTTTATTCCTCAGGGTGTCAGGATAACTCTCAGCACAGGAGGGTTCCACACTCATTTCTACTTCAAAGGTGAATTAATAATAATCCTCCTTATTATAGAATCCTACCAGACCCGCTGGAGTGATGATTAATTGGGAGGCATTGACAGTTTTTGGTTTTCGTTTTATTTTTTTTGTTATATGGTGTGCAATCATTTTAGCCCCTAAATGTAACTTTTCTCTCTGGTGGGGAGTGGGAAGAGGCACAGCAAAAATGTTTAGAGAAGTAATCATTTGCTTAAAAAATGGAAATTGGGCTTCTGTGTTGTGAGGAATGTATGTACATAACACTGAAATTTAACACTGGTAAACGATCTGAGTACCTCAAAGTGAAGTTGCTGCCTTCCTACAGTGGCCTTTGACCCTGCCCTTTCCTCCAATCTGAGAAGAGCTGATGTTGATGGAACATATAATGGCCCTTTCCTGTGCAGTAAAGTCAGCAATAAAGCTTAGTAATTAAGGGTACCAGGGAGGCCCAGCCCAGCAGGCTAGTGGTGTGGCGAACACTTTTAGAACTTCAAACAATATCAAAGTCACTGAGAAACGGGCCTAGCTCAGTTCTGGTTTGAATTAAGCCTCACTTCCACACGCACTTTTCAAATCCAAGCTCAAACAAGAAAGCCAAGGCCTTCTGGATTTCATTAGAGCCAATTATCTTATCTGTTTCATCTCAGGCCTGACCCTAAGGCTGGCAAACAGCTATTCAGTGCATTTGTGTGGTTGTTTGAGAAAGCCTCCAGTCAGCCAATGGCCCCAGGACCTGCTAATTAAAACACCGTTGCCCCTGCCTCCAGTGATTAAATATTTTCAAGCTTTTGTAAATAATTTTTCCATTCTTTGCCCCAAGCCTCAAAGGTCCAATACATGCAGTAATTTATTTAGTTTGTCAGAGAATACTGTTGGAAATAGGGTCATAATGGGACCTTTGGAAACTTTTATACGTCTTCGTACTTCTGAAAGTGACAGTTTATAAACCAGCCCAATGTGTATACTGTTTCTGATGTAATTATGTCCTAATGGTCTTTCTCCTTTTGAAGTGATACAGTGTATAACAGGCTTACATTTTGTCAATAATCATATTTCCTCAAATGTCTACTTGATATCTAGAGTCAGAATTTAATGAGATCATTTAGGTCCTAGAAATTGTACCGAGGTACTTCGGCTTTATTTATTTATTTATTTTTTCTGGAATCTGGGTCCCAAACCCAGATTAGCTTTGGAAGAAGACAGCTAAACAGGGAAAATGACCGTTGCTTGCTGTCTGTGAGGACCTGGTAGGGAACACTGAACTTTCTCCAGAGCCAAATCCGAAGAAATCCCCAAGTGAGCAATGTAGCAGAGCAGCTTCAAAAAGGGGATATTCGGAGAGAAGAAGCTTAAGGATCAGAACCACCGAATTCAAAACACTTCCCGAGCCTAAGGTGTGCTGACAATAGCCTGAGCAGAAAACACTTCCTTGCAACTAGGAAGAACAGAAGAGATGAAGAGACAAAGGACACCAGGACCTATCCTCGCTGCTCGGATAGACATGGAGACAGGAACAGCCTGGTAAACACTCCAAGAAGCTCACATACTCGTTTGCCTCCCCTGACCCCAGGGCCATGTGCACCGAAGTGTATGTGACTGGAAACAACTCCTAGAACAAAGGCAGACAGAGCAGATGAACACATAAAGACACCCGTCTTGCCTCCTGGCTAGGGCACAGCCATACTCACGCACGGCTCTTCCAGCCAATCCAGTCACCTTTTATTAGAGGAAAATAAAAATGCAGAGTTTTGTTTGTTGTTGTTGTTGCTCTTTTTGAAGTATTACAAGAAGAAATTTCAGCTCATTAGCTACGTCCAGTGTGCATTAAACACACCCATGAAAAAGAACTATTACATTGAACAGTTCAGCCTCTGTTGTTCCTAAAGTGACACTTTGGTCTTACTCTAAATAATAGGCTTTTAATAAAAACATTCACCAAAGGCAAACAATTAAACAATACATAAAGCACCAGGGGGCAACCTTGTGGTTCAGTTACAGTTAGAAGCCCTTCCAAAGGAGAGCATGTGGGCATTTTATAAGAAACAATACACTTCTCCAAAGATTATGAAACAAGAAAATTTTAAGTTGGGCCATGTAAGTGCTTCTTGACCCAGGATTTTGTGTTTGCCCTTGACAATGGGATGATGCCTTCCTTATCTTGTAACTTTTCAAACCCATGGACTGTACTGAATTTTACATATTGTCGCTATTTTCTAACAAAGACAAGATATTGAAACTGGTACTGCAAATTAAGCAAAACGTTCATATCAATTAAATATTTTCATTGGAATTATGCATATTTGATTTTTACATCTTAAAAAACTCAGCCAAATGGAATATATTAACATTCTTTGGGCAGACTTCAGTTCTCTGAGTAGTTTGGGAATTAACATGTTATTTAAAGAAGTCAAGACAACTCATCCCTGCCTTTTCCACCTGCTGGGAACTGAGTGTAATTATGTTTGATGGAAGGTCAGGAGCCATTGCATTTCTGAAATGGAATTTTCATTTTATAATTTCTGGATGTACAAAGTGTTAAGTAGCAGAACTATGTCTGGAGACGGGGCTGGCATGTATGAAAAAACCAGAGTGTGAGTGGAGCAACTCAGTATCTAAAAGACAGGGTCCCAGCTGAAAGTATGGAAGAGAGAACAGACTTTGAACACATGCCTATTTTATTCCATCTCAGGTCTTGAATAAGTCTCACTTCATGGCTTTGACTTTGGCTCTGTTTCATTAAAACGCTCATGTGTTTCTGAGACTCAGTCTACTTCAGTAACTTCAATATTGCTATTATTTCACAAAGCTGTAAGAAAAAAATTCATATCCTAAGGAAGTCAACATTTTGATTTTAAGTGAAATTATATATATCTCTTTAATGGAGAAGATAATATATGAATACATTTTGAAAGCAAAATATCCCCAAATTGAGATGTGGATAGATCTAAAATTCTGCTGTGCTTCAAGACAGACTCAATCATTAATCTTCCCTCATGGTTTCCATATAATGAAATATGAGCTGCTATGGTAAGAATGCCTTTTTTCCACCATCTTTCTCCTGCAGTTCATAAGCTCTCTGTCCTCCTCGTGGCTTTATATCAATTCTGTTCTTCAGAAGATATTTAGACAGCCAGTACCCAGTTCTGCTGTGCCCACAAGAAAGATGGGCAGATTCATACCAGATACAGGGATAAGCCTTTGCCTTCCAGAAGGTGCCAGAGGAGTTTAAATACCTCCATAAATGAGAACAGATGTTGATTTGCAAGTTTCATCTATATGCTATCAAATTATGGGGATAAGAGATGGAAAACTGAGTCTACCATCTGGGTGTTTGGTGCCCGGTGAATACTGGAACTGTCCCTGAAGGCTCTGCCACCACATCATCTGTGAGCCTCAACCCTGTGCTTGAGACTTAGGAGAAGAAGAATTTTCATGCGTATGATTTCTCCACTGGAGGAAGTCAATGAGTAAATTCCCCATAGTAAATCATAATATTTATTTAGTTCTCACAAAAGGAATACAGATTTATATTCACAGCATATTGAAATGGTCCATTTTTCCCACATTACTTATCATCTCAATAAATCTAGTTTTGGCAAACTTTAGATGTAAAATCATGGAATGAGAAAAGAATTTTCTTCAGTTAAAAAACAAAACAAAACAAAACAAAAAAACCCAGCCACACTAAAACCCAAAAACATTGAACTCTGGGAGTTGCTGGCTGAGGGACAGGGTGAGTGAGTTTTGTTTGGGCCAGAGCTTCCCCTTGTCAGTAAATGCAGCAAGATCTTAGAACTCTGAAAAAGCAAAATAGAACAACAGTGAAACTTTATAATTTCTCAAAAATATTTATCTTCCATTCTGGATATATCACAAATAACTGCATAATAGTGAGATCATTTAAACTGGTAGTCCAATGGATCTGTTATTTCTAGCCTGGAAACTCTCCAATAATATTTTGTGGGCTGGATTTGATGTCTTGGTATCTCAGGGAACTCCACATACACTGGGAAGATTTTGTGAAAGGTGGGGGCTTTGTAATTCAGTTTTTCATTTTAAAAATGAAAGCACCATTTCTAAGCACACAACTGATCTCTGTCTTAAGAGGTACTGCTAAGGAAACTTGTTAGTTAAATACAGCCATTCTTCAGCTACCCTTTATTGTTTGGAAAATTGTTTAATTACTAAACAAATTCATGGAAATTTTAGGTTTTAGAATTCATTTAGGGCAAAAGAAAACATTTTCTTAAGATTTTAATAGTTTATCTGACCCTTTAAAATAATTTTTAAAAGTAAATTATAGCATTTGAACTATTTTAAGAAGTTGTCCACTGACGACACCATTCATTTCAAAACTACAGGACTTCAAGGTATTTCTGGACTCTGTTAACTTGAGCTCTATACTGTCTAATAATATCATATCTCCTTGATGCTCAGCTCAAAAATCAAGTTTGCAAGCTTCCTGGGGAAGACAGGTGTGTATAAGATCAATTTTCTCTCAAGGTCAAAGATCAGAAATTCTAAGGGTATCTAGAGACACACACCTATAGAAATTGTAAATTTTTGATGAAAATTGGTACAATATGTTGCACAGATGAGAAAAAAATGCTCTTATGTTTATTCCCAGACCAAAAGAGTAGATAGAGCTGACAACTTCCTAAAATTTACTCGTGTGTATTTTTGACCAGTTTTGATCAAATTTCTTGAAACATCTCAACATTCTGAATATAGAGAACAGAATATGGATAATAAATAAAACTGTCTCTCACAACAGCCATAAATTTATACATATTGGTTTCTATTGAAATAAAATATTAATAGATGAAAGTCATTACTGCTTTGTTCTCAGGATTGATTGACAAGTTCAGATTTGAGGCCCACATCGTATTTTTTAGCCAAGTCTTTCAGAAAGAGAAAATGTGGGCTTGATTTGTAAGCTATGATAAATGGTCTGGGAAAGAAGGTAGCAAGGCCAATTTGATATGTACAGTATTTCATATTGGCAAATTGTTTCAAGAAATTTTATCCTCATTCCTAAAATGTCTTGGGCATCCTTGAGAAAGAACGCACTATCATAAGTATAATATATTTATTGTCACTGATGATGGAACATCCATTCAAAGCCCAGGCAGCAGCAACCACAGCTCTCAGAAACAAAATAAGACCCCCAAATCATTTGAGAATGAGCTTCAAATGACAAGTCATTCTTTCTTTCAAAATGAGATTTAAAGTTCATTCTATTTTCTACTAAAATTTAATTTGCTTTAGGTCTTGTGATATGTCTCTTATTTAAAAATCTAACTACATATATGAGCAGAACATGTTTCTTTAAATAAACATGAAAAGATTTTATTGTAAATAAAAGATTAGGAAGGATGAAGGTCACAGGGGTCTAGTTTGAATCAATAAACTCTTACTACATCAAATGGATGGAAGCTCCTTAGAGATATGAGAGAGAGGAAGTAAAAGTCTAAGAAGTACTTTTCAATACCAAAATGTTGCTATTGTACCTGTTGAGGTGCCCAAGTGTTTGAAAACACGGCCTCACTGTATTATGATTTTGTCACCTGTACTCTAGTCAGAGTACACGTGGGCTAATAAGTATTGTCTCAGAGGACGCCCAAGAGCACTGCCAGCAAAGTGCCGGCCACCATTTAGAAGCGTGTGATATCAAGAGACCTGGAGAGCTTTACGAGGCTTGGTGTCTTCACTTGGAAAACAATAGCATTTTAAAAAGCACCAAGGATTTTGAAAGCAAACAAATACCAAATATTATAAACTCAATGCATGCTCTGGATTGCTATTATTATCATTATATTCTTCTTGTCCCACTGTTATTGTTTTCTTTTCAATTTCACATTAAATTATATTAAAATATGAACAATATCCCTAGAACAATATTTACTTAGTTATCCTTACCAATGTGGGGCAACTAAGCATTTAAGCATTTGTGAATGGTCTTATTTAATTTCTTAGAAGAAAATAGCCTTTCTTTAGTCTGAGAACATGACAAGGGATTCTAGAAATAGTCTTCTAAAATTAATTATAAAATGATAATGTGCTTGATCAAGTAACAGTGTAAGAAAATAAGATGTAATTATTAATGTGTCCTGCTCTAAATGATCTGCTGTTGATCTGTGGCAAAAACCTACATGTGAGGCAAGCCATTATTTAGTAGTTGTCCGAAGAGTGGAAGTGTTAGGAATATGACATTACTAAGTGTTAGTAAAATCCCATTCCATTCTCATAACCAGCAGAGAAATCTTGGGCAAACATCACTTCTTTTTTGAAGAATTTGTCTGAGAGACAGAATTGAAAGTTTGAATGATGAGCTGAGAGTGTTTACTACAGGTTTACAGTAGTAAATTTTAAACTTGATTATGAAGTAAGCAAATAATTATGACCTGAAGACAGAAGGAAGAGACAGAGGGTGATGGAACCACTCTCATGTCCTCCAGGGGCTTGACTGTTTTAGCTAAGCTGCCCTTCTGATATCTTTAGTTGCTTATATAGCCAAAGATGTTTAGCAAAGTCTACAACATGAAGTACAACACATTTTGGTGAAACACGTACTTTATAAGTCAACAAAATGGGGGAAAGTGGTGTTTTCAATAATACTATCAAGATCTATAACTTAAATTTTTATTTCTAAAAAAGATAACCCTAAAATCTCCCTCTCAGCACACTGACAAGCCTCAGTCAGATCTGATTATTCTGAGTTGATTTTGCCTTGAGATGACTTTCTCTGTACAGCTCATGTTACAGACATTTGTCTTTTGGAAAGTTTCATCAGTGGCAAGTACTCATGAAAGTAGCTACAGAATATAATGCAGTGACTTGGCATTTATTTCTTAAAAATCAAGACACATTCCCACAATGCAGACTGACAGCCCTATGACCCTTGTTCAGTTATGTCCTTAGCATATGCCAAAGAGACTCACATTTTGAGGGCTGGCATAGTCTTCACTCGGAATCTGTGGGAGCTTGATCCATGTAGAAACTGAAATTTGCAGGAGCTTATGTCCCCTATATTCCTTTTATAAAACAGTGAGATATTTGTGTACAACCTGTGTTCATCTGTCTATATATTTTAAATTAATCAATCAATGAATTTTATAGTGGCAGGTATCAAACCCGGGGATATACATGATAAGCTACATCCCTAGCTTCCTACCATATTCTTTAAATCATTCTTGGATTACTTATAATTCTTAATATACTATAAACTCTACAGCACTGTACTATTTAAAGAATAAGACAAGAAAAAAGTGTCTAAATATGTTCTGTACAGTTGTTTTCAAATATTGTCCACTTACTATTAAGTCCATGGATGTGGACCATGTGGACACAGAAGGGACTCCACTGTGGTTCTCTTTTGAAAGTAAAAAGAGGGCGTAGATGGAGGTAAATATGAAAGGAAGGTAAAATAACAAAAAGGATTCTGAAAAATCCATAAAAATCATACAATTAATCACACAATTAAAAATTACTTATAATACATGAAGTTTTGTATATATATAAATTATCGATCATATAATATAATACATAATAATAATTTTATATATAATTATTTTGCAATGAATTTTTCTCATCATGGCTGACAATGCTACCTCCAAGAGCTGAAACCACCTAATAGAAACCCAAGACCAGACATGAGAAGCCCTAATAGAAACCCAAGACCAGACATGAGAAGCCCTCTTTGGACAGTCACGGCTGTCCAAGGAACTCAAAACATACAGCCTATTGTTATTGCCCTTGGTTGCCCTCTGAGGTAGAAGATAAGTCTCTACTGTTGGAGATGTCATGCACTTCAGAAACAGGGCCCAGAGGCCTCTGAGCTGAAACTGACATGAATGCCCCTTCCCTGAGGATTTCCATAGGACCAGAAAGTGATGCCGACTTCCCAAGGAGGGAGGCAACTAAGACCTACCCAATTACGATGTCTATGAACCCCTCGACAGCCAGCATGGCGTGCTAACCTGAGAGGGCAGCAGCGGCGCACACACCTCGGTGGCAACCAACAACTCCCTACTAGGACTTGTGGCCTTTTCAAAAATATGGAAACCATGCCTAGTAACGGAAATCTAGCTGGCTAGACAGGGTTAATGGAGAAACTACAGACATCACTTTGCTAAACCATCATAATTCCTAACTGTGTTCACATGAAATACACTTCTCTTTGAAACAGATGGAAAGCACAGCAGATAACTACAACCAATAAAAATGCAGAGGTATGGAGCCCAGTCCCAGTAGCTACATCTACAAAGCATTTCCTCACCTAAGGCTCAGGGGCCATTGCAAAAGAAGAGGCAGAAAGATTGTAAGAGTCATAGGAAAGGGAATTTTCTGTGACATTGTGTCTCCTAGTAATGTCAGAAGCTACATCCATAAAGTCTCAACAACATGACTGTTCAAACAGAACTTAACAAGGATGACACTAATGGACACACCAAACTGGATGGAGAAAGCTCATGTGACCTCAACCCTACATAACAGGCAACCAAGGAACACTGATAATGGGAGAAATAGTCTTCTTCAGGAAATAGCACTCCAACTGGTTATCCAATAATAAATGGTCAACCCCGAAAACATATGTGAGTAACAGTATATAGACTGAATAGGTTATATTTAGGAATATATATAAGCATGTAATAACAATTAGCGAAAAAAGAGGCATGAGTTTGAGGGAGAGTAAGGAAGGTATATGAGAGAGTTTGGGTGGGAGAAAGAGTTAGGAGAGACGATACAATTATTTTATAATCTCAAAATGAAACATTTTAAAAGGCTACATGAGAATTGTTACTTGCTGGGTGTTAGTGGTGCACACCTTTAATCCCAGCACTTGGGAGGCAGATCCAGGCAGATCTCTGCAAGTTCAAGGCCAGCTTGGTCTACAGAGCAAGATCTAGGACAGGCACCAAAACTACATAGGGAAACCCTGTCTCGAAAAACAAAACAAACAAACAAAAAAAATGTCACTCACTCATCCAGTAAAATTGGCAGATTTCAAGCTCTGCCACCATCTTCCTTTTGCACTGAAAATTGTTACATGGAAAGAAACTATGTGGAGATATTTTCTTCATTAAATATAACTAGAAGTGTAGCATATAGACTTCATTAGCCCACTAAAAACAATAGCAATTGTAGCAATAAGATAATCAGTTTAATAACAATCACTCAAAGAATTAGACATTTTAAATCAATGGGCCTGTTGCTCATAAGGCACTGTAAGGAATTTAGGATCACTGGGGTGATCTCTTAAATGCCTGAGCAGACAGTGTTTAGCAGGCACCCTGACATCTGTTGAATAAAGAGAACATCAGTCATTCTCCGAGCAAGTGAAAGGATGTTTAGAGTTCCTGGTAGCCTTCTCAAACATGTCCGGCTCATTTAAAGCATCTTGTGACTCTCCTTTTAGCGTCCTCACTTCGCCTCTGCTCTGACTCAGTCAGCCAGTGTCATGGATGAAGTCTTCGCCACACAGTCACCATTTCTAGGTAGGTGGGGCAGCAGAGGGCACATGAAAATCTTACGTATTGGCAATATTGATGTACCTTATCACTCCTTAGTATTTTAGGGCATAAGAGAGTAGCAATGTGGTAAAGCAAAAAAGGCTTAGAGGTTAGAGCCAAAATCTAGCTTCAGATCACGGCTCCTCTAGCTATCGTACTGTGACTTATACTCAGAATTTTAATTAGTCCCAATGCTTATAAAGTTTCTAAACTAGGACCTGGCATGTAAGACCTCATTATAAATAGCCATAATTGCCTTATAAATGGTAACCTTGGAAACATATCTTACTTGAACATAAAATATATTTAATATTATTGAATATTTTCTAAAATTCCTATGAAAAACCATAACTTTAGCCTTTAATTATCCCAGAGATGAATGATAAGTGCTTGCAATAAATAGCAAATCATCTATAATAATTTAGCTACTTCATTTTTAAAATGGAGTACACAGTAAACATGAAAACACTTGTCTGTCTACAATTTTCATCTTGTCATAGAAAAATAACATAACAGAAATCAGAGCTAAATACATTGAAATTTTGATGCAATCCATCATATTATTATGAATACTTTCACTGAGAATGAGGCTTTCCCTGCAAAGATACATATCACAGCCAAGAAAAAATGAAAAATTAAGAAACAAGAAAAGGCAGTTTACCTGTTTCGCCACCTCCACTGTCTACACTCAAACATGCATACCAGAAACATTGGCCAGTTAAATGCAGGGAAAAAGTGATTGTTTTGAGGGTGAACTATTGTTATTTTTATTTATTGTTCATAAGCCTGTCATTGTAACAAAACACCTGAAGTAATCCACTGAAAAAGGGAAATGCTTTCCTGTGATCCAGGGATTCAGAGGTTCCCATCCGTGGTCAGCGGGAAATGCACTGGTGCAGAGCATTGTGACTGAGGACAAGAAGGAAACTGCTGACTTCACAGAGACCAGGAGGCACCAAGAAAGAAAGGAAGAGTATGTCATGACTTCAACAGCACACTCACATGGCCTAACTCCTAGTGGGCTCCCTCCATCTCCTATAGTTTCTCTACTTTCCAATAGTACCCTTAGTGTGGGAGCAAGTTTTTAAACACACAAGTTTGTAAGGTACATTTCAAAAATAAAGCAACATGCTTGGATGGGAATACTACATTTAAAAGTAATTCATGAGACTGAGGAGACCAGAATTCAGATCTTACCTGAAAGCCAAGCAAACATGGTAGCCTTCCTGCAATCCTATCACTAAGGACACAGAAACAGGGTAACCTCAGAGCAATCTGGTTAGCTAAATGAGATAATCTGTAAGCTCCTGGTCTATCAAAAGGCCCATCTCAGTAAATAAAGTAGAGAGTCTCATGACCAAGTCACCTGTTGTTGCTGGGTGGTGATGGCACATGCCTTTAATCCCAGCACTCGGAAGGCAGAGGCAGGCGGATCTCTGTGAGTTCAAGGCCAGCCTGGGCTACAGAGTGAGTTCCAGGAAAGGCTAGCAAAGCTACACAGAGAAACCCTGTCTCAAAAAAACAAAACAAAACAAAAAACAACAACAAAAAAAGATACCTGTGGTTAGTCAGCCTCTAGTTTTGACACATAGCAGCACACATGCACAGACTCGTACCCATATACATGCGAAAATATGGATACATGCATGCCACATATACATGTAATAATATTATTATATAGTATAATTAATATAGTAATAAATATTATTACATGTATATGTGGCATGCATATGTATTATTATTATTATTTCTGGAGTCCATCTGACTTAAATGCAAAATTTATGAATGCCAATGGATTAGATAGATGATAGATAGATAGATAGATAGATAGATGATAGATAGATGATAGGTAGATAGATAGGCAGATAGATAGATAGATAGATAGATAGATAGATAGATAGATAGATAGATAGATAGATGATAGACAGTGTCTTACTTTTCTATTGCTCTGATTAATCACCATAACCAAGGTACCTTAGAATGGAAAGCATTTAAATGGGCTTATAGTTTCAGAAGGTTAGAGTCCGTGATATTATGCATGGTGGTAGCAACAGCTGATAGTTTACATATTGATCCCTAAGTGGGAGGCCATGAGAGCTAACTAAAAGGAATGAATCTTTTAAAACCTTCAAGCCCACCCCTGGTGACATACTTACTCTATCAAGGGCACACCTCCTAATCCTCCACAAACAGACACCAGCCAGAGACCAAGTACCTATAGAGGCCTTTCTCATTCAAACATTCACTTTCCCTTCCCTGGCCTGCGTAGGCCTGTGGCCATATCATAATGCACTATGCATCTAGTCCAAACTCAAAAGTCTTCATACATGTCTGTCTCAACAGTGTCTAAAGTCCAAAGTACAAAATCTCTTCTGACACTCAAGGCAACTTCTTGTTACTCCTTGTACATTAAAAAGCAAATTACACACTTCCAACATGCAATGGCACATAATAAACATTATCACTTCAAAATGCTGTCAAGTTGGTATTCTGGCTTGGAATGGAGCCTGGCCCCCTTGAATCACACTTGTAAAAGCTTTTCTTCGTTGTAGTTTTTAGGAGCAGAACTCCTTAGGCCTTTTCCTTTCACAAGTTGAAAGTTTATCTGGGTGGGGTTTTGCCCTGAGGGCTCTCACTCCTCCCTTTATTCCATTTTGTATAAGGCTTCTCCTTAACCTCATCTCTTTTGGCCCAAGCCTTGGCTCCAATATTAATCCCTAATTCTCTTTTCCTCTTCAAATGGTACATTTTGTGTTTCTTTTGTCTTACTTGTTCATTTTCATTGTAGATCTGTATATGAGAGATTACTAATAACCATGTGACAGAGTCAACATTAGGCTGTCTTGAAATTTCCACCAAAGAAATTAGTTCATTAATTTTTAATTTAACCCCAGGCAAATTCTTAGGATAAGGGCAGAATAACTACACTCTTTACACTCTTGCCCAGCAGCTGTTGAAGTCCTTACTTCCCTCTGAAGCCCCTGGAGTGGGGTTTCCACAGTCCATAGTTCTTATTGCTGTCTTCCAGGCTCCTAATAGGCAGCCCATCAAGCCCCGTTTATATCGCTCAACTCCTTTTCTAGTCGGAAGTACCAAAGCCTTTCACAGTCATCCAGAAGATTACAAGGTCACAGCAACTCTGTACCAACTTCTTATCGATTTTTCTATTTCTGTGGTAAAACACCATGATCAAGGTAACTTACAAAAGTTTAATTGAATTGACGACTTCAGAGCATTAGGGTCCTTGATGGTGGAGCAAAAGCATGGTGGCAGGACTATCTGAGAGCTCACAGATTGATCCACAAGGAGGCCAAGAGAGCTGTCTCAAAATGGTATGAGTCTTTTGAAATTTCAAAGCTCACCCTGAATGACAAAGCTCCTCTACCAAGGACACACCTCTTAATCCTTCTCAAACACACACTAACTGGAAACCAAGTATTCAAACATTTCAGCCTATTGGGGCCATTCTTGTTCAAACCACCACAGACAGCCAAACAAATTCATAGAGCAAGGCCAAAGTCTTCACGAATTATGATCCATTCACCTTCTACCAATGTCCCTTCCTGCCCTTGAGTAACAGTGACAGACCATTTCATGTGTCCACACCATTCATGAAGTTTTTTCACTCTGACTAGTGTGGATCTACCTTCACCCTCACATGGGCAAGTTCCTTTTTCCACAGCAAACTTCCACTCATACTTCAAAGGCTAAACAGTTCAGTCTTCCCTGACCTTTCAGGGAGAGTCAGCCTCTCTGCCTAAGCCACGTGGGCACCACAACAGTTACACTCTGCTTCTCTAATAATGCCCGTAGCCCTGAACTCCAAGCACCACAGTCCATGCATAAAGTGTGCTTAAGAAATATTTTTTGAATGAATTTCTTACTTTCTTGACTCATTCAAAACAAATTCACAAGTATTTCCAGGCATAAACATTAAAAAATAGCCATGACAGATTTTCAACTAATAATAGTTTTCACTTAACTCTTATAGTTTAAAATATGGTTCTTAAATAACTATGAATATTATGTAGAACAGTTTTTAATTCCTGCAGTAGTATATAAGGCCACTTGTGTAATTAAACTCAGGTAACAATGAACTGGGGAGTTCATAATAATTTACTAATATAACTTGCCCACTTCCAAGCAAACATAGTACCTTTCTTTTTTTTTTTTTTTTTTTTTTTTTTTGGTTTTTTGAGACAGGGTTTCTCTGTGTAGCTTTGCGCCTTTCCTGGAACTCACTTCGTAGCCCAGGCTGGCCTCGAACTCACAAAGATCCGCCTGGCTCTGCCTCCCGAATGCTAGGATTAAAGGCATGGGCCACCACCGCCCGGCACATAGTACCTTTCTTGATTCACTTACTGTTTCAATCACAAAATAAAAAAGTACACTTATTATCTGTTTTTATATTATTAAATGAAATTATGTTCAAAGGAAACAAACTCATCTACCCTTCACTTTTTGATGTGAGTATAAATAGGAACAAAATATAAATTGTCCTTCACTACTGTGCATGCAAGATTCATTTCTACATAGAGCTGATAATTAAATGTGTTGTGAAACCACATTAACTTTATATGTTATATATGTTAATGTTATTAACATATACAGTTATTTATATGTGCTATTTATGTTGTATCTTTTTATTGTTTATATTTTTATATTTTAATAATATTAACATCCACAAAGTCCTTAGAGTTCCTTTAAGATGATAATTGCTCCTAAATAATATTTTAAACTTGCTGCTAATTAAAGCAAAATTTTTTTCAAATACAGCCTAAGTTTATGGTAAATAAAATTGGTCCTGTTTTTGCTTCTCTAAGTGCTGTGGACACCTCTGTGTATGTTTTTTCCCAAAGTGTGCATTTAAAATGTGGGTAGAATTTTCCTTTGTGTACCAAACACCAAGTCAAGCATTGCTATTTTACAAGTAACTACTTTTTATCTGTTCTGTGGACCTTTTTTCTAACATGTGACCTTTCAATGAGAAAAGGAAAACTGCGTGACACAGAGGAGACAGGAACTTGCCAATGTCGCTTACTGGAACTTTCCCTGGAATTCCTCTTTGCTCAGCCACATTAGAGAGGACTTCTCTTTTGGGGAATTTATAAATGGTAAATTTCTGAACTATAAATACCTCTCATGTTTGTTTTCAAGCAGTTGTTTGGTTTTTGCTGTTAACTAAACAAAACATGTAGGAAGCTGTGCATCACCAGTGAGTTGAACCTCCGGGTCTTGCAAGCTGAAGCTCACATGGGGATGATGTGTGATTTCTCCTTAAACAGACCTTTCCAAAGAACTTGGTTTGTTTTGTTTTTTAATTCTAGAAAAGAAATGCTCCTTTTAAAATTTCACAAAGGCGGGGGAAGGAATGGAGGGGGCAGAGAGACAGAGACAGAGAGATAGACCATGAGTGAGATATAGACAGAACACAAGATTTTATTTGTTGTTTGAGTTAATTGTCAACCTTTGCTTAGTAAAAACACAAGTGGCAGAATTTACTCCTAAATTAGCTGAAAACAAACAATTGGCTAATATTTTAAAGTGAGCAGGAAATAAACAAAAGTCTTTTGCTATCAGATGGGATATCCCAGGCCAATGTTATGAGAATTCCAAAGTGATTTTAGCTTGGGTAATGCTGCTCTAAAAAATTATGTAGGTATTAAAGGTCTTCTCAGAGCATTTACTATGTGAATGTCTATTGTAAACCACTTTACCTATTATAACAGGCAGAAGGTTCCAGACAAAGTCAGTTAATAACAAATTTTCTCCCTTTGTTGTGAGAGGGAAACGCAGTCACTCGCCAATATACCTTTATAAACACAGCTAGTTCTTGATGAGCCTTGTTTCCTTAGCGTATCTCCACACGGCTTTGCGGAGAATTCACATTTCTCTTTCACATTTGGTATTTTTTATTGTGACACTTTCAGAGAGAAAGAAGTACCAACCTGAAGGCTTCGAGGTACTCAACATCTCCCATGGGGGGGTCAAGGCCACCTGTCCAGGCAATGTTTATGTTGTAGCCTTCTCCCAGGCCTATTCCAACCTGGGAACAGAAAAACACACCGCTGTGGGTATAGAGAAAGGAGGAAAGGGAAGAAACAAAAAGGGGGAAACAAGCACATGGGAGCTCTTGAAATAAACATCAAACACTGCGTCAAATCAGCTCTGCTTGACAGCCAGCGCTCTGGGTTACACACTTGTTCTGCACTGGTTCTTGGTCCTGTGGGACGAGTGGTTAATCTGGTGTAATTTAAAACACCAGCAAAGGACAAGAAAATTAGGGGTAATCACGCAACGCAATTACCTGCGAGATACAAGTAAAAGCACGGCTCTAAAGAAATAAACCGAACCTCATTCGGGGCTCCGCTGCCGGGGAAAAAGTTCCCTTCATCATAGCGATGGAGTGAAATGTACAGGACGCTGGGGTCAGCATAAAAGGCCTGCTGTGTACCGTTTCCATGGTGAACATCCTACAGGGAAAAGAAAACAGATGACAAACACCGGCACATCTGACTCTGGAGACGGCTCTCCTCGTTTCTGGCTCCCTCTCTTCCTACCCCACCCTCCTTCTCGTTTTCTGTCTTTTCACTCGTCTTCCCCTTTCTCCCTCTCAGCCTACTTCTACACCACCCCTTTACTTCCTGAACTTTCAGGCAAATTACCCTTTAATGCTCTCATTTTTTTTAAAACTGGCTTCTAAAAACCAGGAAACCACAGCGAGCATGCCCTGGAGACTCCAGATGAGCAGTCACTGAGAAAGCCCAGTCCTTCGGTACAATTAGATATTTATACATCGGCGCTTTGTACTCTCTGCCTCAGTGATGGAATCCTGCATCCTGTTTTATAGAGGAATTTTATGACTTATTAACTGCCAACAGTTCATAACCCCTCAGGCTTAATTAACTAGCCTCATTGGTCTCTGAAAAAAAAAAAAGACTAATGTTTAAACTACAAACTAGTCTTTTTCAGGAGGATCTATGGGTTACAGAGCATTTTCACAATTCTTGACAGAACACTAAACCATACATGTATGCCTTGATTTGCCAAGTCCCACCATTAAGGTCAAAGGCTTTGCAACCAGCTGAATAAATTGGCTTTCTTGAAGCATTCAGTTTAGTTAGCAATCCCTCAGCAGCTAGAGTCACTTCAAAAAAAGATGCCAGATGGGAAAAGGACTTCACATGACATTTTGCTAAAATCATGACAGCAAGAGTAGAAGCAACAGGGGCATGAGCTCATCAGCTGTTAAGTCGCTTGGGCCAAGGCAGGAAGATGGCACAGGGGGTTACACAATCCAGCCCAGTCTGCCTCACAGATACTGACTGTATCATAGCCTCGTCCTAGCTTCCTTCCTCATCTTTCTGTCTTTCCCACACCTCTCCAACTTCCTGTCCCCCCACCCAAATCCTATTATCAATGAATGAGTAAATATTTTTTTGGACATTTGCAGATGATAATGATTCAAATTTTGATGATTCTACTTTTAATATAGATAAATGTCACAACTGACATTACTAATGGAAACAATAAAAGGAGTAACATTTTAAAAATATCTCTATTAAAACAAATTCAGGTATTAAGGACTTCAGTTAATGCACTCAATACCTCCTGAGGAAAAAGAAGCAGGCTGCTAATGAATGCTGACCTACATATTTTATGCAGAGAATTATTATTGTTATATTATTCACTTACATAGTTATAAAGAGCTTTGTTACCTTGTAGCTATTTAAATACTTTGGGCTTTATTTTATATCAGTAAGATTTACACTGTTTTAAACAATGATTCCTACCACTGTTAAGAGTTTCCATAATTACTAAGAATTATAGACAGTAAGTACATTGTGAAACTGGTTCTTGAATCCACTCGTTACTGCCAATGCAAAGCTAAATTATAATCTTATTTTTCTAATACTTTTAGCAAGCTTATGAAGTGAATTTTTTTGGAAACTAATTATCCTCCTTGATGTTGACAGAACCTTTTTCTTCCCCAATCTCCAGCCCCCAATTCCACTAGACACTTCCAAAGCCTCCTTGATGCTGAAAACCTCCACTGAGCTTGCTATCCATGGTGTATACACACTATAATCCCGCTGTGCTTTGCATATCACACTTATTCAAAAGTAATTAAAGAATCATACTACTCAGGCAGATAGGAACCATCTCAGAAATTTGCTCTAGCCAAACACAAATGCATCAGAAAAAAAATATATAACTTGCTGAAAATATATTAATTACTAGATTTCTGAATATTCAAAAGAAAGGGAAAGGTAGTAAAATTATTTTTATGTAAAAAGGAAACAATTTAAGCCACAATGTATTTTATACTAGCTACTACTTATCTAGAATATGTTTAAAAAACAAATAAAACCAAAATAACTCTAAAGGAAACAACAGTAGAGGTCATCCCTGCTCCCTCCAGGAGCGATAGTCAGGACTGTAAGACAAACTTGGTTCTGCATATAAGAGTCCAGAGATGGAAAAGCAGAGAAAAACACTACTTCGACTATTCTTACTTCTTTAGTGACACTGGAAAAGTTTATTTAAGAAGAAGGGGATGAGAAAGGACACCTTTTCCCTGGTACAAAATCATCTGCTCTTCAAAACTGTGTGAGGTGCTTGTTAATGCACACACTGTAAGAAATGCATCTTGTCCACAGCAAAAGAAAGAACAAACCCTGCATACATTATTTATAAAAACATACAAATCCATCCTAATCCTTGAGCAAAGCTGAATTCTGTATTTATCTGCCAAGTCCTTAGAGATGACTATGGACACATGTAATCTGTGTGGGGTAATGACTTAGAGTGTACGGTTGAGAGCGCTTTCTGATACTTAACTCCTCCAGTCTCCATGCTACAAAACGTTCAAACGAACGACTGTTCAGGAACTATCTGAACTTGCTTCTCTGTGGCAACAAATATATATCAGACTAAGAAATAAACTTACTTGTGCCTATGAGACATTACCATAAAAATGTAATGAATTATCAAAGCCTTAAGATAGATATTGAACCTAAAATGTACTTAGAACCATGAAAAATGCATATCAATATTCTACTGGTTAAAGGATATACTATAAAAAGAGATGCATTATAATAATTTAGAACCTTTTTTTAATTCTTATCTAAAAATGGCTTTGAATAAATCATTCATTCTGCCAGTTAATATTATCCTTCATAATTATTTATTACATGGAGACAAAGGTCTAAATGTTTTTGATCAAAAATGGAATTTCCTAAAATATAAGGACATTTGAAGTAACCTTTGTGTTATAAAGAAAAAAAAAAGAAGAATTTAAGGAGAATTGTGACCTTTCCAAATTGCCTTCCAGGTCACATTACCTAAAGTCTATATGATTCAAGCAAGAAAGCCTACATGCTACTACCCAGAACACAATGCTGTGCTCTTGAAAGTGAAAAGGCAAATAAACCTACTTCCTTTCCATACTGATCAGCACATCAGAGAGAGAAAGAAAAGACTTCATAAATAATTGAAATCACACCTGCCTAACATGTAAAACACCTCTGAATTAGGCCCTGGCCCAAATAGAAGGTGAGTTGCAACTCTGGCTTTATATTTACTTGGATATGTCTACTTATATATTTACTTGGATATGTCTAATAAGACAATAGAGTAAGACTATTTTTAAGGGCCCAGAGCCTCTGTGGCTAGTGAAGGGATGAAGACGTTTTCCCACCATCTTCATCTCCATCATTTCACTGTAACTGCAGAGCAGACCTATGGGCCAGGGAGAGTGCGGCCTGGGAAAACTTTCTTCTCCTGGAAGAAACAGGAATTTCCTCAAAGGACCCTGCAACTGCATAGCTTGGAAGACTAGAAAGTAAGAATGTCTGGGCAGGTGGTGAGCTCAGCGGCCACCCTCTGGACAGGACTTCATACACTGAGAGGATCTCAAACAAAAACTTCTCATCTGTGGGAGCCTATTGGGAAAGCAGTATCCTTTACATGAATTGGATAATGAAGTAAATCACAGTCAATGAAAGGTCAGCAGCTCATAGGAAACTGACTCTTAGAGCTACCAAGTTAATCAATTTACAAATCAAGTCAGATTATCTCTATAGTGAGACCCAAAGACTATACAACTCAATAGATATCTATACAGTTAGAATAGCCTGTGATTCTAAAGAAGAGCACAGCTAACCAATCACCTTCCTCACCCCCAAAATTTCTGGATCTTCATTTGCCATTTTTTTTCTCCAAATTTTTGGGCTTATCTCTCTAACCTCATACTTACAAAAATACAAGAATACTGATTTTTAGAAATGTACTATATTAAAATGCATGCAAGTTATTAATTACTTAAAACATCATTTTGAATGTATTTGAGAAAATAGGTGTGGATGTCTTCATTCATGCAAAGTTACAACAACTCTGCAGTGTTCTATCTCTAGCCTTCAGCACAGCCCGTTTAACGGTGAACTATGACCTACTTTGAAACATAAGCATGCTTGGAAAATACACAGAAAATTAGAATTCAATATTTTTCACATGAAAATGCCTGTAGAAAAGCCACAATATGAAAAATATCTATTCTAATCAAGCAATAGAAGTGTTTGTCAATCTTCCATTTTTGTAAATTCTTCATTTTCATGTAAATATTTTTACATGACTTTGTTAGTGGTCTCTCCACCCTTTGGGGGTACCCACTTAACTAAATCTGAGGGCTGAAGGTTGATGTCATGACTTCCAATAAGATTTAATTATGAGTGCAGATATGAACAAGATTTAAACTATTAAGTCTTGCACTTCAAAAAAACCTCTAGCATTTTTTGCCTTTAAATCTTTTATCACCTGCAAAAATTAATTAAGTGCAGATGCAGCAGGTTTGGCTTGGATGCCAGGGTTCATTTCCTGTCTATGCTTTGTCAGACAACCTATTACACCTCCTGGTGAAGTGCAGGCAAACTGGAAAGGAGGCTCATAAATCACCATTGGCTTTCCCTCGCCCTTTCCTGGGTTGGTCCTTTCTGGATGGGGCAGATCTCCAGCTCATTATTCATGAATACGTTTTAGACAACCTGCCAAGTGTCATCTGCATTTAAACAAACCATTTGTTAAACAAATTATAACTATTGTGTAAGAATGCTTCGTGCTAAAATGCAAGATGAATCAATGCTTCTGACCTTTAATCACTCAGGGTTCCTGCAGGGAGTCATCCCAAACTGGCATCTGAGACGTGAGATCTTTTCACAAAGAATGACATGTTGACTTGTTTTAATAATACCAGTGTTGCACAACAAGGGACACGATTGCTAACCAGGGGAAGTGGCCAATTGGTTACCAAGGCAACAGCACTCCTTCCAGCACATCTGACTATTTAAAGTCTATATTCTGTAGGGAAAAGTAAATTCAGGTTCTGTTGGGTCATTTTAACTGTGGAAGTATCAATTCATTTAAGGATCATAAAAGTTGCCCTGATCTGCGCCTTCTTCTCATTAAATTGCAGTTAACACCATGAAAGTGAAACGTGAATGTTTATGGTTTCAGAACTGCAATCCTGAGTTTAATGAGTTTCCACATTCAAAGGAAACACACCCTTCAGTTGTTTGCAAGTGCTAAAAGCAAGACAACCTTACAGAGAAACACACATCCACTCCCTTTTATCTAGAGTGACTGAAAATGCAGCCCTGGCCAGGCATACATACCAGATCTACAATCAATATCTTGCTTATATTTAGTTGGTCTCTCAAGTATTTGGCGGTAATTGCAACTGAATTAAAAAAGCAGAACCCCCTGCGGAATAGAGAAGAACAGAGAAATAAGAAGGCAAATCATCCAGGAAAACCATTATAAATAATGTTCAGAGCATTTTTTTTTAATGCTATATGATCTCTGAAGCCATAAATCTGCTTCTGGGAGTACCTCTCGAGAGTTTTCAGTCCATCTGTTAACAATCAGAGGCTTCAAAAGCATGCCCAGGGCAGGTGACTGCCAGGAACCATGGCACTTGAAGATGGCAGTGGGTCCTGGTACTTACATGGCTGCAGATTCTTCAGCATGATGGCCTGGGGGCCTCACAACAGCAAACCCATTCTGGAAGCACAAGACAGGTTTTCAATAGCAGGGATAATGATACTGATTGGGTCTCTGCAGCTTACATAGCATCACAAACACACAAAGAAGACTGATGTCTCTTAGACACACCCAAGCTTGTCTCCTTGCTCTTATCACCATGTGACAGAGTCAACTGAGACAACATTTAGGATCACATTTGCTCAGATCCTGTCTCAAACAGACCCACACTGAGCCAGAAGAACAGAGAGTTGAGAGTTGTATGTAACTGGCAGACAATCATCTCAGCTCTTAGACTCACACAACTCATTTGCAAGAACAACCTCTTATTTTCTAACGTCAACATCCTACAGAAAGAGAAATTCAGTCTTGGTGCAGGTTTGGGTCAAAGTTTGGAAAGACAGGGGAGGATCCAAAGTGAAAATTCCTGACCTGGGTCCCCTCAATGGTTATTTCCACTCCAGTGTCAGCAAAATGATAAATTTACACTTGCACACGCACATAGACACAAAAGAAACCCCAGAAAGGTGAAAAAGAGAACAATGGAAAGCCCATATTTCTTCCACTCTATAAATTTAGCTTGGATGACTGCCAAGGCTTGTGAGTTTATTGGATTCCCTAAGTCAATTTCTAGCCCAAGTTCTGGAATTTTATAAAGAATTCCAGAGCTGAGCAGCAGCTAGATATAGCTATGATCAAGAAATGCCTTAACCTCCAGGTTAGCGGAAATGCATCACAGAAAGCCGAAGAGACTCCAGCATGAGGGCAGGAGTTATAAATCCTTGGAAAGCCGTGCGCTTAGGAATGATGGTTTGTCTGATACAAAAAAATAATCGTTTATCACACAGTTCACACCACTTTTCACTTAACTATGATTCAAGGAGCATGCTCCAAAAAGAATATTTCCTTAACACACAATCCATAACTTCTGAAATAATTTTAATATGCCTCAAGAACTTTCCTTCTAAAATCTTTACCTGAAATCATAAAGGTATCAAAACATCATCCTACTTTGACCTTCATGCATATAATCACTCTTTGTTATAATTTATATTCAATGGGTAAATTTACTATGTATTTGGTGAGTGCATATAATAACGATTTTAGAGACGAATTAGAAATTGCAATCATTTAAAGATCTCTTTCTGTGATTGGAAATGACACCCTCAGTACAACTTTATTATGAAGTGGGACATGGCAACATTTTCATGAGGGCTTTTTCCTCATGTGCAGATTCATGCTGTAGATGAGGAGTGCATTAGAGATGCACAGAGCGAGCTGCTGATGGAAAGGATCAGTTAGACTGATTTGTCCCCCTCTCCTGCCCTTTCCTTACGTTGTGACTGAGAATTACAACTTGACCATGTGCGAGCATGGCCTCTGGAAGTCAAGGTTGCTTGGCCTTGCATTATTTATGTATTCGTCTGTAGTATTTTGTTATGGCAGCAGAAAATGGACTAAGAAGCTAAATTATATTTCACTAATTAAATTCTAGGGATGATGATAAACTCATCTCCCACCCTTTTCCTTAAATCACTCATACTTTCTCCAGCCTTTATTATAGAAAAAAGAAACTGTTAATGAATAATACAAAGTAATAAACACTGAAATTTTAAGATTAGTGGAGAATTCTGAAAAGATCACGATAAACTCAAGAAAAGTCACTGAATAAAGAAACGAACATAAGGCATGGTAAACACAACTCACGTGCAGAGAGCCTTACACAAGCACCGTTCAGATGCCTCCGTCCCTCTTCCAGTCAAACGTCTGAACAAGGTTTGCCTTTGCTTTATATTTCCTGCAGTAACCACCACCATTCTTTTGCCAGTTCACTACAAACTGCTTTGTGAGTAAAGACCATGTTTACATAGTACAGAGAAAAAAGCAACCGATGACCAGTATGCACTGAACATTATTATTAATCAAATAAAAACAGATGGAAGCCCCAGTGGTAAGCCATATAAGCCATATGCTGCCATTTCCACTGTATGCTGTAAAGGAGTTTCGCATTCATATGATGCATGTAGAAGATGGACATAAACTTTCTGTAAAATAACCTTCCTGCATCTATGAGGAACTTTTGGAAAGCATCTACACTCTGAATTATTAAAGAGTGCTTTCCCCAACACAGCTTTAACTGTGTCTACAAGCTGCTATGTAAAAGGTCATCTTTAATTTACAATGATAAAAACTGCCAATTATCTAAATAATAAGCTAACTCTATAAAAATGATAAATAAATTATGGCTCAGTTAGCCATGTGATATTAATATTAGCTACCTACTTTGAAGATTCACTTGGATACATCAAGGGCACTTCTAGTCATTTATTCAGACATCAATCTACTGATTTCCCAATCTCCTTAACATGGCAATGACACATGGTCCCTCCATTAGCTGAAGTCAGAGGTCAATGAATTCTCTCTCCTGGCTCCTTCTCCATCCTTCCTCCATTTCATTTAAGTTCATGGCCAATTGCTGAAGGTAACATTTTGAAAAATGACTCAAATCTATTCTCTTATTCTTATGTCCAGTCCTTTTGTTTTGCTGTGTTGTGCTGCAGGATCTTGCACATGGGCAACAAGCGCTCTGCCAAGAAGCCGTGCACTCAGCCCTTCCCTAAGACTTCTGTCTTTGTAGGAGTTACCTTGCAGTATTCATACAATCCGTTCAGTATCCTGATTTCTCCACTTTCTGATGCTTGCTGTTAGTAAATTTTCCATCATGTGGTCCCTTCCCTTCTTATGTACTCACACAAAATTACAAGTCTGATAAGATACAACTCACACCTGCGCTATCCCTGCATCTATTGAAGCACACATAAAAGCCAGATGTCTGGTTGTCCTTTACAGTTATAATCTTAAACTCCAAGTACATTCCTCAGGATGGCTGGAAACCACACCACATTCCTTTATCAATGAACCAACTGTCCATGACTTTCATATGAGTCATTCTAGCTTTTCCTTTTTCTTCAAATTTCCAATAACCCCTTGCTAACTCCTTAACTTCTGCTGAAAAGTTGTTCTTATTTCACTTAGAAAAAAAAGCAACTAGAATAACATTTCCACATACTCCAAGTGAAAAATGTCTTCACTGGCCATTCCTTGCTGCTGACTTGTCTATCCTTTCTCCCCCGACACCTTTCCAGGTCTCCTTCCTCTCTCTATATCATCTTTTTCTCTTCTACTACAGCATTTGCAATCAGAGCAAATGTTTCACTCCTCTTAAAGAAAATAAACAGAAACTTAGCGGCCATTGTGATACCATCAGGAGGTGAGACTTTAAAAAGTCTTGTGGGCTCCTCCCTTTTAAAGGGATTCAAGTCCCACTTAAAGAGGCTGCTGCAGCTTGTGCCTTATTTGCTCTTCCTTCCCACATCTTGGAAGCAGAAGCAACTCAACTCAAGGATCACGACAGCCCTCATCTTGACTTGAGCCTCTTCAGAGCTGAGAGGCCAGTCCATTCTTTCTGAGCTATGCAGCTGGTGGAATCTTACTTTAGCACAAACAGAGGAAGATGTTCTCACAGTTTTGCCCGGCACTATTTCTGTGCACCATCTCATTCATAATGAATCGCCTCTTTGGGTGATGACTGGATGTACTTGCTTTGATCGGTTTTGATTACTGAGATTTGGATACATCATGTTCATGCTCACCAAGTTGTCTGCTTTCTGCTTGTCACTTTGTTCTCCAGTCTGATATGACGTTAGCTGCACAGCAAGAGGCCAGTAAAGAAATGAGCTGTGGAGTGCTCAATGGGACAGAAGTGCCTCGTTTGTTTCTCCAGTCTGGCCTTGGTTTCAAGTTCTTTACTCTCACAAGTGTTTGCACTCCAGCTTTTTGCTGGTCACCATTAGACCTGCTATGAGACATCACCTTTTAGGGTAGATTTCCTCAGAAATGCATGAAATATTTCATGCCTTATAATAAATAAAATCTATGTGTTGCATTTTCAATGTGAAATGTATCTCACAGGCACTTGTGCTGAATATTTGGGTCCTAGTTGGTGGCTCTATTTTACGATGCAGTAGAAACAAAGGCAGCAGGGCTTAGCTGGAAGAAGGAGGCCACTTGAAGGGCATGCCTGGTCCCAGACTCCTCCCACTGTCTTCTTCTCTGTTCCTGGCTGCCAGGAGTGTAGGAGACTTCCTGAGTCCAGCCCTTCTCTCATGATACTCCTCCTTATCATATTCTAGAAAAATGGAGCCAGAGACTCCTTGGACTGAGCCATCCATAACCATGTGACAAATAAAACACTAAATTTAAAACAAATTGTTCTTTTCAGATTTGTCAAAATGACAAAAAGATGATGAACACATTTTGGTTTGATGAAGTAGGCTGGGAATGACTTCAAGTGATAATATTAATATTACAGAAATCTCTAGATACTCTGAACTTCTTGACAAGTAATTCATTTACTATTTGTCTATATCCCTTTATGTCTGGCAAAAAAGGATTTGTTGTATATCATACTATAAAACAAGATTTCCATAGATTCTAGATCTATACCACTTCAATTAATATTTTCCTAGTAGTCTTTACTACTTTATTGTGTTTTTAAAACAATAATACACTAGTCATAAAGAACACCCATAAGAATGAGCACAACCAACCATGTCGATAAAATACTGATATCTCAACATTTCGGAGAGGCAGAGGCAGGAAGTCTGGGGTCGGTCTGGGCTACATAGTAAAATCCTGTCTGCATACAAAGAAAAAAGAATGAAAGAAAGAGAGACAGAGACAGAGAGGTCCGTGAGGAAAGAGGAAGAGGAGGAGGGAAGGAAAGAAGGAAGGAGATATACATATAGTGGACCACAAAAGATGCTTTGATTTGTTCTTTTATACTGCCGAGGCCATGATAAGAGATAATGATTTTAGCTTTGTGAAAAATAGCCAGTTATTCGAATTTTGGAGCACATATAATGCTTCTAGTTAGTCCTTTCCCTTTTAATCTGTATTTAGATGGCAATAGTAAGAAAATAAAAATGTTTATCCATAAAATGTTTATGTATTCTTATTTTATCCAGTGGAGCTGCTCTTTAATTCACATTTTATTTGATGTTGTAAAGACCGAGTCATAATCTGAGCAAATTTACACGACAGTGCTTTTCTGTGGACTCAGGTCAACTTTGTGGGGCTAACATGTTCATTCGAATAATCCAATCTTTCTCTTTTCCAGTTTCAAATTCTCTGCAGTTTTGAATGTGACTAACCAGAGAGCTTTTAGAATATTTTATCACCACCAACAGTAATAGTTTACATTTTAAGTTCTGAGTATGTGCCTGTTTTGTTTTTGGAGTTTCAATTAGTGTAAAGGGCACATCTCAGTTAAAGAAGAGAAATGATGTGTGTTTTGGTGTTATTATTGAAGAAATATAATTGACTGTCCTATAGAGCCAGATGACATTTATAATATTGCCTAAATATAAAAGTGGATTTGAGGAAAAGAATTCTAATTATTTTAGACTAGCCTATTTTTACAATTGATGAAATCTATATTTTTCTGGACAAATTTACCAAAATGTCAAGTTTATTTTTGTGTTCTTCACATGCAGAGTGAAATTTTTCAAGGCAAATAAAGAGAAGGCAGTCAAAAAATTACTGAAACTACTTTAAATATTCATTTCTTACTTCACATAAAGCTAAGTCTATTGCTATGGTAACAGGCACAGAAATTCAGAAGGTACAAAATAATCTGACTATTTTATTTGTATTGCTTATAACCATTGTCCCAAGAACTGTGGGAATGCACATTTCCATTTACCTGACAACCCTGTAACCAACTATGTAGTCCATGAGTGACAAAATACCACTCACAGTTTCAACACATGCTGAGAAACATAGGGGTCAAAATCATGGAGAATAAGGGCCTCGTGATCACTGGTGAGAGTGACATTGGGAACACACTATGTATTACATTTAGCTGATGCAATCTCCAACAGAAAAGTGCATGTTATTATTTATGCACACTTTAAGAAAAACTGAAGCAATGAACCAACACTTAGACTAACACCACCTATAACACCGACATGTCTCACAAGTCAGTCATTTCTATTCTTTATTCTAGATTAAAGTCAAAGTAAAATGAAGAGAATAGAAAGTGAATGTCACCTTCACAATATGAAAACAAGACATGACAGTTGCACGTCATTTTTTATATGTCCCTAATCAAATTTAAGATTTTTTGATTAATTATTCTATATATAGCTATATTTTGAGGACAGTGCAATATGTTTTCTGCATAGCATTAACCACAGACAACCCAGATATTGACTGAGCACTTCAGACCAGCTGATTCAAATTTGGTTTTTCAGAAGTACTATTTCAACATACTGCTAATTTAGAGCTTGGTCATTATCTCCTGATCTTAAGCATCATTACTGAAGTATTTCTAAATGGATGAAAATATCAGTGCTCAGTGAAAGAGTGTGCATCCAAACCAAGCACAGCATGGAAAAGTTTTGCAGCACAAATTTCTAAGTAACATAGATGTGATGGTTGAATTATTACCTCCAATGCATTGGCTGAACTGGAAATTCATATTGCCACGCTTGATGTGGCTGTAATAGTTCACTGGAAGCCACAATTCCAGCTAAGCCAAAGAGATGCAGACTGAAACAAACTACTTTGCAACTCATTCTTTACCTTTGTAGAGGTTGTAGGCAGGCTTTATTTCTTCCGAGAGAGTTAGTTTGGGATATTCAAACCCACTCTGATATTCAATAATAACTATACTTATCCAATATGTCTATGAATAAACCATCTGATTCTGTTTAAACAAATAAACAAACAAAAAAGAATTGGCTTGAAGCAGTCATTCCTTCATTGTATAATACTATGCCATGATGGTCCATGTTTTCTTCCCTCATATTATCCTGACCATAAGTACCCTTTCCAAATTCTCAATTGTTTGTCATATGTGCAAAAAAAAATTGATAATGAAGTGTGTGTGTGTGTGTGTGTGTGAGAGAGAGAGAGAGAGAGAGAGAGAGAGAGACAGAGACAGAGACAGAGACAGACAGAGACAGACAGAGACAGAGACCAGAGAGGAGGGGAAGGAAGGCTGGGACTATTTTAAAGTTTTCCTATAATACTCAAAGCTTTAAAAAATATTTATTTTTATTTGTGTGTGTGTGTGTGTGTGTGTGTGTGTGTGTGTTTTGACTGCATGTATGGATATGTACCACATGCATGCCTGGTTCCAACAGAGGCCAGAAGATGGAATCAGATTCTAGGCAGTTGGAGTTCTATAGAGATGGCTGCACCCTGACATGTGAATGCGGGAAACAAACCTGAGGGGTTCTACAGGAGCAGCAAGTCCTCGTAACCATCGGGCCATCTCCAGCCTCTAAAGTTTGCTTTTTTTTTTTTTCTTTAAGATTTATTTATTTATTATGTATACAGCATTGTACCTGCATGTATACCTGCAAGCCAGAAGAGGGCACCAGATCTCACTACAGATGGTTGTGAGCCACCATGTGGTTGCTGGGAATTGAACTCAGGACCTCTGGAAGAACAGCCAGTGCTCTTAACCTCTGAGCCATCTCTCCAGCTCCCTAAAGTTTGTTTTTTAAGACATAATGTAGGGCTGGAGAAATGGCTCAGTGGTTCAGAACACTTGTTCTTCTTGTAGAAGGTCAGGGACCAGGGCTCAGTTCTGACAAATAACCATTGGTAACCCCAGTTCCAAGGGACTTGATGCCCTCTTCTGGCATGCATGGGCACAGGTATGCACATGGTACATATACATACATGTGAGCAAAACATGCATACATGTAAAATAAAATAAATATTAAAAAAATAAACTATAATCTGTTAGGTCCTATTAGGGTCTTTTATTCATTCATTTAAGAAGTGGTTGGTAGTTGTATTTATTATTAAAAGGATTTAGACTAAATAACACTGAGAATCACATTGCATTATGCACATTAAGTACTTGAATAAGGCCAAAAATATCAATCACAATTCTTGTGGAAAGCCAATGGTAGGTCATTTGAATTCCTTTATCTGTGTTCCCATCCAAAATGGCACTTGGCTTACTAAGATAGTGCCATAAGATTTCATTCAATGACCCAGACGATACTAAAGAGAGTGACATGGGATTTGACTCTTTTAAGCTGAAAATCCTTCAGTAGCAATTAAAGTGTTGCTGTTGCTACCACTGCATGGTAAGGTTTTGGGCCATGATCATACATGAATATTGAAGGAAACCCTCCTTTCCTCTTGTCAATCTCCAATACTTCATTTGGGGAGATGGTTACACCGTCAGAGACCTACTCAGAGATAGATAAGGTGTCCCCTCTTCTGTCCCATCTCATTCCTTCCTACATCCACAGTTACCTTGTAAGAGTGAGTGCAAGTCAATCAGATTCTACTTTTCAGGAGTAACTCATGCATAGCCATGTGGCTGAGGAGTTGCTAACCTACAATCTAAAACTGACATTTGTGAAAATGGTTCTGCTCATCACTTACTCAACATGCCTTATATCACCTCCCATCAAAATCCTTGTTCAGTTCCAACTATGGGCTCTGAACTCATCCTGCACTCCTGTTTATTTGTGCTAATTTCTGCTGTGAAATATGGCTCCATGTTGATTATATTGCAATGGCAATTTAATTCCTGGACATTAATTTCTACCTAGAGTAATAAAATTAATTTTCATTTATTAAAGATCAAAAATGTTCATCTTCCTCTAACATATAAATCTTTATGAAAAAAGGAAGCCCATTGGTCAGTAGGAATTACCTAACACTATCCAAACCATTTATAAATTTTACATCCAAGTTAGCAAATCATAGTTAGCTTTCCGGATTGTCTTCTACTGTACTTCACCAGACTGTATAATATTTTGGAATATATCAGTACAGCACTTACTATCAGCTAACTTAGCCTTCAGAAGGACTTTCTAAAATGACTAGTTTATCTTAGAACCAATGCTGTGAATCTAAAACCTGTAAAGGAAGTAAAGCATCACACACACACACACACACACACACACACACACACACACACACCGAATGAGAGAGAGAGAGAGAGAAACTGTCCTAAGCATACTAGAATCTGGAAGGTTAAGGGAGGTGGGGAGGGTTGCCAAGAAAACAATAAGGGACATGTGGGAATCGCATTTTGTTTCACTGAGTAAGCTCAAGGGAGCCAGGAAAACAGGAGCACGACATTAGCAGTTTAACTCATGGAGGACCCCAAAGCACACGCACAGATGGCAGCCCTTCTCCCCGAAGAATCTAGAAGGAAGAAGCTTGTTGACAGCATTGGAAAGCAGGGTTAGGAGAGACTGGCATCTGTGGTCTTTGATGCCCATGGCCTTGAGCCTGGCAGTACTGTGGCTACGCAAGGATGAAACACACTCAGGAAAATCAGACTTCTGGTAAGGAGACGAGGAATCTGATGATGCTCGTGTTACATGTAATTTAAGTTGAGCCTTTTCGAAAATAATAACAATGGATCCACTATGAAGAAGGTCTTGGGAGGGAGGAAGTCATCAGGATGTGGATCTTGGTAAGGCAATAATAACCTACCGAAAGCAATTTGTTTAGTTTATCAATCAGTGGTTGAATTTGACTCGTGGCCCAGCAATTCCATTGCTGGATTTTCTTGAAACATGACTGGTTCTTGGACCACATTAACCAAAAACTATCAGGTATTTTTCATCATGTAAATAGAGCCACATTATGAAAAACTTCAAGGAAAAAAAATGAATTAGGGCAAGGTAATTTTGCTGTATTTTTTTCAGAAGTTGGAATTTTTTTTTTTATAAAGAATGAGGAACATAGCCTTTTATAAAAGTAACAAAACAAAATAATAGTGTTGACCAAGTTGTGAGCAAAGATTATGCTGGGTAAAAAGGATGATAATCACAAAATGTCACAAAACCAGATCTCGGTTGTCATTGTATTCCTGTGTACTACAGTAAATTTATACTCAGTCTACAGCCCTCCTGATATTTTTGGTATCATTTTTATACAAAAATTTTTGTTTATACAAAAGTTTTTGGTAAATTTGATGAAATTTCAGTATTTTATTTCTGGTACTAACACATGTGTCTCCTTTGAGTGGATGACTTTCATTTTGGCCCTGGATTGCTTCTTACATTGGATTCTAATTATCTGTGAACACACCCTATAGGAAGAATAGCTACCAACAAGCAAGTCTGAACAATTAGTTAAAGTTAGGCAATTAAATGGAAATGTCAACCATAGAATTTAAATCTTACAATATTATGTAATAGTGGTTATTGTTAAAGAACACCAAATGAATTTTCACTTTACATGGAGTTTATGTGTATATGTGATTGAGTCTGTGCTTGTGTGTGAAATTTACCACCATATAAAATTTCAAAGGTGCAAAATACTTACATTCTCTGAGTGAGTAGGATATGTACAATTTATATATTGGTATAAAAACAATTTCTTTTGCAGAAACTGAAACAAAACTGCAAGGAAACACCTGCAATATATATAAACAGTAGGTATCAAATTTAATACTATCACAAACAAAATAAATAAATTACTTGGAACATATATTTATAGGATGTTACTTGTTCTATGTTTTAAATACTGAAAATAAAACAGAGCACTAGAAAGCTATGTATGTAAATGCTGAATTTGATACTAGAATTTGTGTTGCAATTCTTTCCCAACTAGGTTATTTTTCAAGTCTCATTAAGGCTTTTTTTGTCAAAAAATCCAGCAGTTTTTATTACTACCAGAAACAAAATAGGAAGAGAAAACCAGGCCGTTGCTGATGTTTGACTCTTTCCAGCATCGCGTTGGGGGAGATCTTTTATTAACTTCATGGAGATAGGCTTTTTAGGATAAATTTATTTATTAATTTACTTATTTTATATCCCAGCTGCTGTTTCCCCTCCTTCCTCTCCTCTCAGCCCCTTCCCCTGACTCCCTTCTGTTCCTACCTCCCAATCCACTCCTCCTCATTTCTGTTTAGGGAAGGGCAGGTCTCCCATGGGTATCAACAAAACATGGCATATCAAGTTGCAGTAAGACTAAGCACCTCCCCATGTATTAATGCTGGGCAAGGTGACCCAGTATGAGGAGTAGCGTCCCAAAAGTCAGTCGGTAAAAGAATCAGAGACAGTCCCTGTTCCCACGGTTAAGAGTCACACAAGAACTCCAAACTACACCACTGTAACAAATGTGCAGAGTGCCTAGGTCAGTGCAGTCCCATGCAGGCTCCCTGGTTGTTGGTTCAGTCTCTGTGAATCCCTATGAGCCCAAGTTAATTGATTGTGTGTTTCCTTGTGGTGTCCTTGACCCCTCTGGCTCCTATCCTTTCTCCTCTTCTGCAGGATTCCCCAAACTCCTCTGATGTTTGACTGTGGGTTTGCATCTGTTTCCATCAGTTGCTGGATGGTGCCTCTCTGATGGCAATTGGGCTAGGCACTAATCTGGTCCTGTATCCACCATTGCTAGGAGTCTAAGGTGGGGTCATCCTTGAAGAGTCCATTCTTGGCCAGGTTTTTACCTGACCCCAAAATGCATGCCTTTTCCAGTAGTCTCTATCAGTACTCTCCCTTTCCATCCCTCTCCCTTCATGTCCCCATCCACACGTGCCATCAGACCACTCATGAAGTCTCTTTTTCCTAACAATGTAAAGTAGGTGTCAGTGAGAAAACTTGTGCTTGATTTAGGAGAATTTGGCCTTTGACAGTCTCCAGTAAGATACAACAAATTTTCTTCACTATGAGTTAAGTCACAGCAAAGTCAGAAGTCAGTTGAAGAGGCTGGGAATAAGCATATCCAACAACCACGGAGTAAACAGTGAAAACTCCAATGAAATATTGGCTATGAGAAGAGCAGATGGGTAGGAAGACAGTATGGAAGGAGCCCAGCTGTACAGCCAGCTGATGGTCTGGAGCATCAGGCAGACTTGCCATTACGTCACTGTCACCGAGATTTAGTAAATGTTCATAATTTTGTCAGTTCTCAGAGAGGTAAGCCAGTCAATGATAGCTTGCTGACCAACTTTCAGAACAAGGCAGAGCACCTGGTAGGTACAGGCAGACATGAGGAGGTCCTGAGGATACATCTACTCACAGATCACCCATGTGAGTGGAGGCTTCTCCTATTCTGAGATACTGTAATAGATGCTCACAAGCAGCCATGCAGGCATTATATTAGTAATGTGTTTGTTTAATCTTTCATTTGGACTAAGGAATCGAAGAAGGGAAAATTAAACATGTTTCCATCCTAATCATTAGTATACGTCCTGTGTGAGTCTGATATGTAGAATTTTCAAATAGGAAGTATCTCAGCATCCTCCTAAGTATGGATTTTTTTTAAAAATGCATGCCTGATTGGAAGAAAGGGAATGAGCAAAATTTCAAGGTAACAACAAATAACTAAATAGATAAATAAATGGTTTAAAAATCATTTAAGATCTTTGTACACAAAAACTCTCAAAATTAAACTAGAAATAAACAGCCTTTCTAGCCTTTACTGGCCTTTCAAAAGGCAATGCCTAGCATACAATCAAATATCACAAGACATCTGAAGAAGCAAACAGTAACAAAAGCAAAATGCATAATCAAGTGAAAATAAGGTACAGACCAAGTCCAAGTATTTATAAGGTATCACATACTAAGTTTGGGGAGATAGGTATGGTGAAGAAAAGAAAAACTTTAAGAGAGAGGAACTAGTGAGAAATCTTAACAGTAAACAGTATAACGTGCAATGAAAAAAAAATATTTGCAAAGGAAAAGTAGCAGACAGGACACAAGAGAAGCCAGCAACACAGAACTTAAAGACCAGTCAAGGGAAATTCTCCAAACGGAGGCACAGAGAGGAAGACAAGACTGAAGGGACCAGACAGAGTCTCATTGTCTAAAGGACAGCGTGAACTGAGCATATGACATGCAGCAGGGGCCTCGGGTGCCGAGGATATCAAAAATGCAGCAGAGAGTGTTCAAAGAAGTAGCTTAAAGTCCTCCAGTTCTTAGAAAACAGCAAACCACCAACAAGAAACGCAACAATGTTTAGCAAAATAAATGCCAAGGAATCATACCCAACCTAAAATGTTCTGAACTATAAAGATAAACAATTTTAAAGATAGATGGCAATAAAATATTTTTTAAAACATCAATAATAAAAATGACAAATGACAGCTGACTTATCAAATAAAAAGAAAAAAAGTAAGTAACTGTGAAAGTGCATTTAAAGTGTGAAATAACTGTCAACAGAGAATTCTAAGCCAAAGACTATCATTCGAAGAAAAAATATACATTTTCTTATAAATTAAGGATGAATTTGGTGTCAATAGACCTGCAGTACAAGGGATGTGGAAGGAATAATGCAGGTTAAGAAGAAATAAGACCAGATGTACAGATATCTGGGACTGCCCAATGGATACAGAGCACCGGGAAGATTAAACATGTGGGCTAATAATAAAAATTATTTTTATTTATATATTTCTACATATATTCTCCTTCTCTCCCTTCTCTCCTCTCCCCCTTACAACACATCATAAGAAACTGAAACATTTCAAAAACTTTAGGTGTTTAAGGAATATGGATAACTCAGTGTATCTATAATCATGTAAAACTCAAATATATGATAAAGTAATATGACATAACAGGAATTAAAGAGAATTTCACCATTATAATTTGCAATAACTATGAGAAGTTAAAGTTACAGGCAATAGTTTAAAAGAATTAATTACATATGAATTATAAAAGACAGTTTGGGGTTGCTCAATTAGGAAGGAACTGAATAACAGAATTCTGGTAACTCTGCACTGAAGAAGATGTCAGGAAGGAAAGAAGACAATATTTTTAATACATCAAAATTTATAAAATGTAGCTAAAGCAGTGTTAAGAAAGAACCACAGCCGTAAAATGTCTTTATTGAAAAAAAAAAACCCTGAAATCTACAAACTTAGATTCTTCAAATGCTGAAAAACAATCACATGGAACTCAACATGAGTAGAAAAAAGAAAACATTGAAGATCTAATGAAATAGAACAGAGAATTAACCAAGAATACTCACAAAGCGGAAGCTGCTGCTTTGAAACCATCTCTGACTATTACAATTAGGAAGGGGCACTAACACTCAGTCAACAGTCAAACTTTCAATCCCTTCAAAAACCGTCTTTCTCACACATGTGTAACTGTGACACAGGGTTTTCTCCCCTAGGCAACTTCCCATGTAAAACATTCACTTATGCCCAAAATATTGTTGGAAAGATTTCTTGGTAATGGTTTTATTCATGAGAGATCCAAACAGAAATGTATCAATAGACTGGGTAATATTCATTCAGTACAATACTTAGCAATAAATGCTAACAAGCTCCTAATGTATGCAGCTACATGGGTGCATTACTATAACGCTGTGCTAAGAAAGAGAAGTCACAGTGAAAATATTAGAAGTTTGTTTCTCTCTATATATATTTTTTAAAGATTTATTTATTTATTATGTATACAGTGTTCTGCCTGCATGCCAGAGGGCATCAGATTTCATTACAGATGACTGTGAACCATCATGTGGGTGCTGGGAATTGAACTCAGGACCTCTGGAAGAGTAGCCAGTGCTTTTAACCGTTGAGCCATCTCTCCAGCCCTTGTTTTTATATATTTATACCTACATTATTATTGTGGTTGACACATATGTGAAATTTTATACCACAAAAAAAGAAAACCAAGTTGTGATAAGAAAAATTAGATGTACTTTTGTCTTGATCTTGAGGGAATTTTCAGGGGATAGTTTGATACTTTACAACATGTTGTATAGCTAGATATAGGCATTTTTAAAAAGACGTATTATCCTGGTTTGATTTCTGTGGTTGTGACAAAACACTGAGCAGAACCAGCTTGGGAGGAGAGGGTTGACTTGGCTCACACATCCAGTCACATCCATCAATGAGGACGGTCAAGGTAGAAACCTAGAGAAGGGAACTGAGTCAGAGGCCATGGAGGAACTCAGTGTTTGGCTCCCATGGCTTGCTCAGCTTGTGTTCTTATACAACCTGGGCCCACAGACCAGGGCTAGCATCACCCATAGTGGTCTGGGCTCTTCCACATCAATCATCAATTAAGAAATGTTCTACAGACATGGCCACGGCAAATTTAATGAAAGTAATTCTTTAATTGAGGTTCTTCCTTCCAAAGTGACTCCAGTTTGTGTCAAAGAGACAAAAACAAACCATCGCACATACCATATGTAATTCTATCCAACATGCATTATACCCCAGCATGCATTATACTGACTAAAAGAATTGTTATCTACTTATGAAAAATTAAATGATTACTAAACTACTTCTATCTGAAGAAGTCGACCTTGAACTGGGGATGACTGACGATAGTTAAACATTTTTTGTCACTCTTATGGAGAAGTCAAACCGATATTCACTTGGAAGTTCATTCCTACTGGCTAATTTCCATAGTGCTATTAGTTCTATGCATGTTACTGAGAGGTCTTATCACCAGGTTTCAAACCTTGTGAGCTATAACAGCAACTGGCCTGACAAGGATGCCCACTGGGTCAATGCTGACATGAATGTTATGGGTGTAACCAAATACTTTCAGATTGCATTGAAAGCCTGCTCCATAAGAAGGACCCACGCACAGAGGGAGAAGCGACTGAAACACTCTAGGCCTATGGGCTGAAGATGGATGCCCCAGCGATATAGAGGAACTGCGGATGACTGTCCAGGCAGGCAGCTGTCTCTGTCATTTCTAGATTTTTGGAAGTTGCTTACAATGTACTTCCTGTTTACTTAGGTAATATTATATCCTTCTGAGGTCTTTGATGTAGTTGAAGACCAGAGAGTTATAATTATAGTTTTCCTTAGATCGCATCATGATAAAAGATAAATTAGATATAAAACTTTAGACTCATAAATATAGGATAGGTAGAATATTTACTTTCAATTTGCCAAATATAAATAGACTAGATATTGCAACTGTAATTCTTGCTTAATAGCTGTTTCGTTATATGTAATTTTACTAGAGTTAAAACCTTCCTTTTTGATTAGACAGAAAAGGGGAAGTGTTGTGGGATGTCTTTCAGAATACTGTGAATATGTGTTGCTCTGATTGGTTGATAAATATAGCTGCATTGACCTATGGCAGGGCAAGATGAATCCAGGCGGAAAAATCCAAGAGGGATAGGAGGAAGAGAAAGGAGAGGCAGGGAGACGCCAGCCCGCTGTCCAGGGAGCAGCATGCAATGGCACACAGGTAAAGCCACAGAACACATGGTAACATATAGATTAATAGAATGGGCTGAGTTTAGTTATAAGAGCTAGCTAGTAAGAAGCCCGACCATACAGTTTGAAAAAGAAAAAAAGAAAAAAAAAGGGACTCATGCCTGATACTATTAATTGAGCCCAAACCCCATGGCTGAATAGGTCGTGGGAGCTAAGGGAGAACCCAATACCTTTATTCTGTTAAATTGGCATAGTATTATTCTGCTCCTAAAGTATGTATCTATATACCCATAGATATGTGCATCTTTCAGCTGAAGAAAATCAGAGACTGGGGAGTGCTCAGCTCTCAGTGGGACATCTATATCATACCTGACTCTCCAAAGCTCAGGACTCATCATGGGAGAGGGGATGGAAAGGTTGTAAGATCCAGAGGTAGTGGATATTTGCAGTAAAACAGTCTTTGCTGGACATGACAGGGTTGTGGCCCAATGAACTCACAGTGGCTATGACTGTATACTTAAGACCTACACAATATCAAGCCAGACAGAGTCTCAGCCTGGACTGGGGAGGAGCTCATGAACTCTCATACCAGTCTGAGGATCTACTGGCAGCTTATGGCTGCTGAGGGAAGGGCAGTTTTCTCCAAGCATGCAGCCCCTCTGTGAGGCTACCCACGCTCCCATAGCTAGTCCTGCACCCATGTACATACAGGTAGTTAACTTTTTCTGACCTGTGATTTGTTATACTTCTCAAAAATAAAAATTTTGTTATACTTTTTTTGTTATGAAAAAATAAAATTTTATTTTGGTTAATGTACAATTAATCAATTTCAAATATCAGAGTCATATATATGAAATATTTATGTAATTCAAAATAAAAGATTTTCTCTTGTGTTTTTAAAAAACAAAATAGAGACATCAAAGACAAGAAAATATGAAGAAATCATCTCTGAAGAAACTTCTAAAACCAACTGGAAAGGAAAAAAACCCCGAGAATAGAGGGCTTAAGGGATGAATTAATTAAAATTGTATGGAGGCAGCCACGTGACTGACAACCATCTTTGCTAGGGTTGGAAAGGATGGATTTTGCCATATGACCTAACTCCCATCTTGATTAAAAGTGACCACATGACTTAAGCCAACCCAGGAAAAAACAACTCCTCTTAGCTGGGAGGCCCAAACCAGATGATTCTTCTATCATTTTTGATCACACTAACAAGCCTCCCCCTTATCAGCCTCAACCCACAGTCTCTCATCTTCCTCTCCAGCCTCTCTGGTTTCCCTTTCTCCCATCTCAGCAACAGGCTGTCCATCCAGTCAGGGATGAGGGAATCCCAGACCAGGACCTGAGTGGAGTTATAATATCCCAGGGGGCATCCTTGCTAAGGATCAACTTGTAACTTGTCTCCTGGCTGGTCTTCACAAAGCCACCCTTACGGTGGTAAATTATAAAAAAAAAAAAAATCCAAGAGGTCATCCAGGACAAACATGAAAATCCAACTCAATTCCTAGACTGCCTCACAAAGGCCCTCTTACAATACACCAGTCTAGATTCTCAGACCACAGATGAAAACAACTCCTTATGACCTTCTTTTTCTTCTCCCAGAGTTTCCCTGATATTAGGGCCAAACTTAAACATTTAGAGAAAGGACCGCTGACTCCACAGGCAGAGTCTGTGCTGTGGCTCTAAGGTGTACAGTGGGAGAGATGAACAGGGCAGAGAACAAGAATACCTGATGCTGGGTAAAGCCTTTCCACTTTCCATAGCAGTTGCTCAGGCTCCCAAAGCCCAAGACCCTCCGTGTCCCTGTGTCAAATGTGATCAGGAGGGTCACTGGCCTGGGTCTGTCCAAACACTTGTAAACCACCCAGACTATGTCCAAAGTGCCATCAAGAAGGGCATTGGGGTGTTGACTGCCCCCACGTCCCTCATGGCATGGGGACATCATGCCCAGGTGGTCCTTCAGCTAACTTCTTACATCTGGCTATGTATGACTGAGAGGGCTCAGGCTCCCTTGGCCTGATCACTGCCATCACTCACTGGGAGTCTCAGGTAGACACCACAGTATCAGGGCGGTCTCTCTCTCTCCTTCTGGACACTGGAACTACCTACTTAGTTCTGATGGAATTTTAGCGACCCACATCTTCTTGTTTCCCTATTATCAGGGTAGGGTGACAGCTTTACCAGCCTCATCAAAACCCACCAAGTATATCACCCTCTAAGGTCCAGCTGTCTACTCCTCAGTTACTTATCTGAGATGAGCTATCGCTACAACTCACAAGGCCATTACCCTAGATAGAAAACACTTAATTCAGTCACTCACAGTCCTGACCACCCAGGACAAAATTCTGTCCTTCCTAGGGATGGCCAGCTTCTTATGCTCTTTCATTCCTTCCTTGAGATGGCTCTTGGCCTCTCACATGAACCCCTTCTTTATGTGGGGGCCCACAGAGGCCTTATTCAAGGTCAGAGAATCTAAGCTTGCTTTACCCAGCAGGACTGCATAATAGGATGATTTGGCCAGGGGCATAGTTACTAGATGTTTTGAAGGATCTACACTGTGCTGTACATTGTGCTTTGATCTTGATAGAGGGAGGGTTTTTTTGCCTCTCCCCTTGGTAGTGTATAACAAGCCTATTAGAATAAAGGACGGGGCATTTGGGTATTGACCCAGGGCCCTCCTGATGCTATCCTATGTCTCTGTCTTTCTCTCTGTCTCCGCCTATATTTCTTTCTCATACTTCCTCATTCCTCTCTCCTCCCTGCAAGAACCCTTCAATAGGTCAGAGCTGGACTCCAACACTTATACACATTACTAAGCTATTTCATTAGCTTCAATGGTCCTTCTCTAGGCTCCAGCCCTACATCTTCTGGACTTCACTCATGCCTTCTCTCTCTGGGTTACCTAAAAAGAAAGATATGCCCTCGGGATCCTGGGTCACCAACTAGGACATTCCTTTACACCCTTTGCATACTTATCAAAAAATCCGAATATACTGTCCAAGGATGGGCACCTTGCCCGTGTGCTCTGGCTGCAGCTGAACTTTTATACACAAATAAAAAGGTTAGCCTTTGGGTCACCCACTGCTGTCTTCTCTCTTCACCACCTGTTCCATCTCCTAACAAACAGGATTCTCCAAACACTACCTCCTCCCGGAGTTCTCTCTTTTCAGGTAGCATTGGTAGAGGATCCTACACTTACCTTTCAACCATGCCCACATCTCAACATTTCAAGCTGACTCAAGCTGCTGATCTGAGCCTCCTAAGGTATGTTCAGATCATTTGTTTTTGTTGGCTTCTGCAGCCCATCAAATTTGATTCTAGAATCTACCTCTTCAGTCGATTCTTCCTCCACCTTAATGAACCATCCATCTCTCCTCACCTCACAGTAAGTGTCCTCTCTCCTGGCTATGTCCTTATGGGCTGCCTGCAACATATACCTTCTGTGCCTTTTGGGTCACTTGCCAAGTGGGCATCTCCCTACTATGCCCTTTGGGAAGCCAACCACATAGGCATACTCCCTCAACGCCCTTCAGAGCCCCACCAAGTGGGCAATTCTATCTACTGAGACACTTACACCTCTTCAGCTATTTTCTCCTCTAACTGCACTAACCACTGATCTCTCCCCTTCTACTCAGCGTCACTACAGAGCTCCCTGCTTAGTTTACTTTTACTATGAAGCCATGCCAGGAAGCTTCCTTGTGTCCTACCAGGTCCCCATCAGGTGGAAAGGGACTCCTCTCCTCTGTGATTTGGAACATTTCTCTCTGACAAGTCTCTCACTCCACTTGGGGATGCCTTAGATTAAAATTCTTGTTACCATGACACTTACTCCCTCTGCTTCCTCTTGGCTCCTCTCTGCTCCTTCCAGAACTTCCTCACCTCCCCCTAGCAGTTGCCTACATGATTGAGGTTCTGCAACCTTTCCTTGTCTCATTTGCCTTAGAGTTATCTATTCTACCTCTCCTAGTGCCCTCCTGTGCCTGTATGTTTCAATTTTCTTTGCCTCCCAAAAGGAGCTGCCTGCTAAGTCCCGCAGCTTCCTTGAGCCCTTCTGGGCCTCTGTGACCTTGCCCCTCCTGTCTCACAGCTCCATTCTGAAGTCTCTCAGCTTCTCTATGTTCTCCTGGGCTCCTCTCTTGCCTCTCAGTTTCCACTTGGAGCTTATAGAAACTCCCTCCAATAGAGTTCATCTTGCAACCTTTCCTCTCTTCCTTCACTGACTTGGATTTTATTAAAACCTCACTCTGTTACTACAGTGTGGTGGCCTCAGTACAGTTCAATGACCTAACCTGACATGCTCGATTTTCAATGGTAGCAACTTCTGCCACTGCACAAATGGATGATCTGAACACGTTTCATAGCTAAACTTGCTCTCTCCTCCTCTATTTTTCCTAACTATACACATCCTGGTTACCTCTTACATATGAAGACCCTCCACCTCTAACTAATAGTCTGTCCTAACAGAGTAGGGAAATTGCTCTATATCAGCTTGTCAGAGGCCCGCTCCCTTCCCTGTACCTCCCTCATCCATCTCTCCTTCACTGGAGCTTACCCCCTATGCCTATTTTCTCTATTTCTGTGTGGTAATTCCTGTTCTGAAAACAAAAAGCATAAAAACAGGGTTCATGATAAGATTTAAAAAAACAATGCTTGTTTAATAAGGTATTAAAATTGTACCTCCATGTACTCCTACAATGATGTACCTTATACTGGTAGCTGAACTTTGTAATGTAAGAATCACTTATTTGGTATTAGTTTTAAAGGGACATGAAGGGGTCATGGAGAGAAATTGAGACTTGTCATTGTGTGGCAGGACTGAAGTCCCTAAAGAGAGCCCAGGAGAGGTAGTTGGTGAAAGTTTCAGTAAGTTCTGAGGGTCTAAGAAAGTGTATAAAGGTCTGAGGATATAAAAGCTTAAGAAATTCTGAAGGTATAAGAAAATGTTTTAAGGTATGTAAATGAAAGTTCTGAAGGTATAAGAAACTGATTACAGATAATGAAAAATGTTTCAGATTTCTTCCCCCCTCTGCTATTGTTATGTTAAGATTCCAAACGTTCAGGAAACCTATACTTAATGGTTCTACCAGATCATCCTTACCCTCCAGGGCCAAAGAGATTCACTGCTGTAGTACTACAAAATCCTGGAGGATTAGATTCGCTCACAGCAGAAAGGGACGATCTTTGTCTCTTCTTCATGGAGCAATGTTGCTCCTATGTCAACCAGTCAGGTGTAGTAAAAGACAAGATCTGAGAACTCCAGTTGATCTCCAAACACAAAAGAAACAGTTGGATGCCTCTGGCTAGTAGCTCATTGACAGTCCAGTATGAAATTGGATACTACCCTTCTTAACACCTTTTGTCTTCTTTTTTGTTGGTTTGTTTTTCGAGACAGGGTTTCTCTGTGTAGCTTTGTGCCTTTTTTGGAACTCACCCTGTAGCCCAGGCTGGCCTCGAATTCACAGAGATCCACCTGCCTCTGCCTCCAGAGTGCTGAGATTAAAGACGTGTGCCACCACTGCCCAATCTTTCTCCTCTTCTTAATCCTATTAATCAAGCCCTGCCTTATAAACTTCTTGTCTAGATATCTTCAACAATAGATTCAAAAGATTGCTGACCAGACTTTTAGTCAGTTGCTATTACAGGATTACCAGCCCTCCACTGCAGAGCCAGAGGCCTGCAGCTTCCCATTATACCCTGATGGTGAAGAACAAGTTTGCCCAAAGGACTCTGACACCCCCCATTCAACAGGAAGTGGATACATTGCCCCCTTTCCCATGACCTGATTGCTTACCAATAGTAAACTAAAAAGGAGGGAATGTAACCTTGAGTCACATGAGTGGCCAGGCTCCTCCTCCAAGGACCTCCAACTTCAAGGTTCCACCCACAGGTCACTCTAACTACCCTAACTGCTGGACCCAGCCCCCTCCCACCCTACAGAGTAAAAAGCCCAATCTCTGAACATGAAATCCTACCAATTTCTACCCCAGAAAGCTTCACCCTGAAGAGTTCCACCCCTCCTCAAAGGCTCTATACAGGCCCTCTACCTGCTCAGTTCTCTCCTGTTCTTCACCTGAGCAGAGGCAGCCACCTTCTTGGTTTTTTCCCTGCTGATAAATCTCTTGTGTGCAGTTTGTTGTGTGGTGTGACTTTGTGGTATTCCTTGGCTCCCGACTGCCAGGATAACTTTCCATCCAAGCTGCAATGCTAACAGTGGTGAGGGAGGAAGGGAACGCCCACCTAGCCAGCCAGATCAGTGGAATCAACCCTCAATCAGTAGGGTGATAGTTGTTGCACATCCCAGATCTTTTCTGAAGGGAAATAGAGGAGCAGTGGATCTGGAGAAGAGAGGAGGCTGGGGAGGGGGGGAACAGAAGGAGTGGAGGGAGGCGAGGCTGCATGCAGGATGTATTGCATGAGAGAATAAATAAAAAGAAAAAGGAGGAAAAAAGAAAATAAAAGTGAACTTTTAAAACAGTTCATGGTATATATCATTTAAAGATGGCATCTCTGGACATTAGAGGCCCACCTCTCTGGGGATGAGGGGGTTAGCACAGTTGATAATTGTTTTGTTTGGTGGGTTTTGTTTTGTTTTTGAACTACTTTTACAAAGTTTGTTTTCTATGCTTTATGTCCTGGCTTCTACTTTGTTAGCTCAGTGGCCAGGCAATGTTTTAGCCTTTGTGCGATCACCACATGTGTATAAGTGTGTTAGTGTACACACTCAGTAGTTATTTGGGCAGCTAACCTTGGCCTTCACTTCCTGTTTGAGCAGAGTCTCAGAATCACCTTGAACTGAGAGCTGACAGTCTCTAGGTCTTTCCTGGGCTTGAACACAGCCCTGGGTTCACACAACCACAGCCTGTCACGCGTGTAGCCTGCTGCCGATTGTTTACCATGCCGTTGTCCATCAGCGCACATGAAGCTTTCTGATGGCCTCTTAGTTTTCCAATAAATGCTTTTGAGGGCAAGCTTTAACACTGGGTGATTCCCATGTGAGTTTAAACAAAGGTAGCCTTATGTATGGATCTTATAGGAAAGAGCCAGACACAACACATAAAGACAACTCGTGGGCAATCAGGTTCTGATGGGACCCCATCCTCATTACACCTGTGACGACTGCCAGTTTCCTGGTTTTGCTGAGCATGTGTGCTTTTGTGTGTTAGGAATGTAGTAGTGATAGGAAGGCAGGATGGCAGTGGGCTGTCTTAGACCACAAACCTCACTGTTCCCATTGAGACTCAGTGAGTATGCTTCTGAAACAGGCTTCTTGAGATAATGTAAACCTTTTGCTAATTTCTAGGGTTTTGAAAAAAATCAACCTGATAAATTTTGCTGATTTTGTTATTGCCATGGTGGAGGGAAGAATTTACAGGCTTCAAGTGTTGCTTTTCACTAATGTTATTTTAGCAGATTACTTTGGAATTCCACTTGGCATTACCTACTAAAATTTATTATGTGGCTAGCCTAGAAACTGGACATTCTTGTAATGCATAGTTAAAAAGGGAGCATGTTCAAGTGTTCATGCAGTATTCTTCAAAGAGCAAATGCTGGCAATAACAAAAACACTCAACAGAAGAATGAACTGACTATTTTTGTCCTACAAAGGAATATTTCATTACTCTAAAAATGAGTGAGTTATAGATACATATTCATAGGCATGCATCTTTATGGCATGATTTTAAGTTGAAGAAAACTAGAGTAGAATACATCAATACTATTCTATTTTTTATAAAGACTAAAATGTTTTAAACTATAAAAATAAGTAAATGAGTAATTTTAAAAATCCAGTAAATTGTTATGCCTGGTTCAAAAAGCTAGGAATGAGGAGGCTGTGGTTGCACATTAGTTTGATCAGCACACTGTTCAGATGAACAGATCATAGATAGTTTGTTATTGTACTGCCTTTTGAATTTAGAAGTACTTTTTTGTCTTTTAAAGATTTATTTATTTTTACTTTATGTGTATGAGTGTTTTACCTATATATTTGTATTGCATTACATGCCTGTCTGATTTCCTCAGGCATCAGATCTCCTGAGACTAGAGTAACAGGTGGCTGTAAGATGCCAGGTTGGGGCTGGGAACCAAACCCAGATCCTCTTAAAGAGCAGTTGTTGATCTTAACTACGAAGCCATTTCTCCAGCCCCCTCTTGTCTTTTCATATGTATCAAGTAATTCTAACAATAAAAAAGAGGACTTGGGCCACCTACCTGTGCTACACAAAGGCTCTGATGCACCAGTTGGAAGAAAACAGAAGGTTGTGAAGTTTATAGACTTTACTAACTGTGTACAGGATCTAAAACGATTAGTTGAAATCTTTAAGGCAGTATTCTACCAAGGGTGTTCGCTTCAAGAGGACTCAGGGAGCATGAGGGGCAGACTTCAAGCAAACCAACCTCAGCAGTTACTCAAAGAAAGTTATCATAGCAACACAACATTGCAATATGCACTCAAACATGAGAGAAGTCATCTGCCACACGATCAGAATTTTGTCTTTTTACCGTCATTTCTGAATAAATTGTGCAGGCTGTTCAAGCATGTGTAGCATTTTCAAAGTACCAGCAAAGTAAATTGCTACAGGAATTCTTAAGAGATACTTACTGGGTATTTATTTAATGAGGTGAACAAATATTAACTGCGAGAGATATTTCTATATTCCAAGTATACTTCCTATAATGCCCTATAGAAATTCATTTTGAAGTAATTATTCTTCTGTTACACCAAAAATTCCAACATTTTCAGAGTGTTTGTCCTTTGGTACCAGAAACCTATTTGGGCATCTGTAGATTTGAGGAATTATACGTGTATATATATGTGTGTTGTTAAAAACCCAGAAAGCTTTGAAACGTCTCATAATTTCCACTCTACTCCGCTGATTATTTCCATTCTGTACTAAAAATATACCAATTCACAGCTATAGTTTGCTGCACGTGTTCTATTTAAATGTCAGTTTGGAGCCCTTCCCCTCTGCAGGATTCGTTTTTTGTAATTCTTCTGGTTCATTAGTTTCTCCAGGCAAAAAAGGACAGAACCTCTTAGAAGTGAGGAAGACAAGCAAGGTCAAAGGCAGATTCAAGGTCGACCCAGGTTACTTTATCTTTGTTGTTTTTCTTCTTTAGTGTTTTCTAATCAGCTTTCTATCCTTTGCAATCCACTGGTCTCCCTCCAGTTCATCTCAGTTCCTAACATACCCAGCCCCACTATTCTTAAAGAAAGCTCTTAATTCTTTTTATATTTTCCAAGATAAATTAGCACTATCTTAAAAGTAATATTATACTACACCAGTGGTATTTCATTAAAGTTTAGACTTTCTAAGAAAATGGGCAAAATGTGTGAGAACTGAATACAGATGACAGGAAATGACCAAAAAAAAATGGTGAGGTTTTTAATTCTTTTTTTCTTTTCCTTTTGGTATTTATTACCACGGTATTGCTTACCAATGTCCTAAATTAAGCCTCCCCATTTCCTTCTTGGATCAGAATGAGGTGAACTCATAAGCCATGAGCAAAAATGTTCTTAGCCAGTAGGCTGGACAATTACAGCTGTGACAGGTGAAATGAAGTGACCTTCTGGTTGACTAGGGGTTCACAAATGTGGCTCTAGCTTAGTATTTTTTAATTCTCACTATGCCAAGAAATCATTTTTGGTTTCTGCATTTCCAGTGTGATCTCTCAGTCCCCAAATCAGTACCCAGCAGGGGTTCATTTGTGGCTGTCAGCATGAAATCAGTTCCTATTGTGGTCCTGTCTAGCTTGGATTTTCTTTTTTTCTGTTTTCCTTGACAATCAGAAGGATAACTCCAGAAAATGAAATGTTCACCAAAGCAAGGTGAAGAGACTTGGAATGGTTACTTATTTTGTATGCTGAAGGTACATAATTGAGACTCAACTCTGCTTTCTCATCTGCAGACAGCTCAGTGTCAGTGTCAACACTGTGGACAACTTCCAACCTCTTCAGACCTGCTTGATGGTAGGTCAGGAAACCAGCTCAGAGTAGTTTCATCATGTTCCCAGTGCCTTTTCTTTACCTCCTTTACTTTTTTCTAAAACTATGCCTGCTGACTGTTTAGGAAAGAGGAGAAAAAGCATCTGTGGGAATCCTTGTTCTTAACATAAATAGCCCTTGTTAGCACAGCTGGTGGTCAGTGTGTCCTTAGTACACTGTGTTGACACTTTATTTGTAACTGTCCATTTGAAACGACTACCTGCTAAAAATGGAATTAAGTTTTTATTGCATTTTCTTCATTCATAAATTTGTGAATTCTGCACAGCCCAAGTAAGGACAGTCATGATTTTCTTGACTGTATGCATTCTAATCAAGAAGGCTTCTAAATTATCAATTAATTTGTCTAAACCTAAAAGCAATTAGGAATCATGAATGCTAACATAAAAATTCCCTTTGACATCAAGTGTAGGTATGGAAACAACACAACATTAAAAATTGGAATATGTAGCCAGGGTATTATTGCTTGCCACTTGAATCCTTTTGAAAATAAGATCTCAAATATTCTTTAAATGCGTCCACTTATCACAATACATGATGCCACTCAAATAAGAGTAATTATCCTGAAGGAATTACAGGAGACAGCAAAGCCTGTCCAGAAAGCTGAATCCCTCTGACCTTTTAATTTATCTTTTGCAAAGATAAAGCCTGAAAATTAACCACTGCATTCATTAATAGCCCCATTAATCCCCCAGATGAGCAGTTCTGTCCCGAGGCTAAGTCTGGTCAAATGCACACAGACATTTCTTTTAAAACAACAAAACCCTGTAACCTACCACATCCAAAGCTTATTTCTATAAATTCTGACTGCTGGAAAGATGACACCACAGTTTTCAGTGCCACCCTATATTTTAAATCACAAGACTCAGGTATAATTTGAATAAAAATTCATTTAACATTAAGAAAAACAATTCTATTTAGATTTTATCTTAGATTTACAAAACTCACAGTGCATATGTTACTGGTCATAACACATTTCCCTCAAGCCTCACAATTGCTAAAAATATCAGATCAATCACCATTCCAGATCACATTATGAAGTGTGTGAACTAGTGCATTAAAAAACTGTGTTAGCACCAACATAGTTTATTGGGGTAGCTACATTCAAGACACACATGGCATACCTTTAAATAGCACTGTTAAAATACCAAATAAAATGTCAATGTCTGTCAGGTCTCTGGCTTTTATAAATTGTTTAGACTGGAAACGTTGGGGTTTGGACATTGTTCTTTTCATACGATGTAGAAAAGAAGAGACCATAAAAAGAAAAGAACAATAAAGCATAGCTCATTTTTGAAGTTCTTTCATGGAAAAACATACTCTGGTTCATTACCCTCCCAATCAACAATTTCCTCCCAATCCTTCCGTCTGTGCTGGCTTTCTCCCCCTCCTCTCTCTGGGTGGTATTCTGAGCTTACACATACTACTCAGTAACTGTGGTTTTTGAGTAACTTCAAAGGAGAATGTCGGGACAGCATCACAGATTTTACGCACGCACACACGCACGCATGCACGTGCGCGCGCGTGTACACACACACATGCACACGCACGCACGTGCATGCACACACACGCAAAGCACATGATATTTTTAACATGGACCAAGGTTTTGCTCACCATGTCTATGGTCTTACAAATATACCAGTATGCTCTGACTACAGAACATGCCGGAGAGGAGGAAGGCCCTTCAGGCAGGACAGTAACTACCTACTTACAGAGGAGTTCTGCTCACACCTCAGTGGCCATCGCCTTGCCCTCCTCCCTCCATCTCTTCCCTTTATTAACACACTACACCCCCCCACCCCACCCCCAAAAACAACATCCCTGTTTCAGCTTCTCCTCTGGATTTCCCACACTTAATGCAACCCAGACCTCACCTTCAGCTCTCCTGAGGCCACTTTGGAAGCCAGCTCAATGACACAGCCAACAGCCATGCGTGCAGCACCGGACGAGTGCAGCTCATTCCAAACGGTGTCACTGTCCACCTGAGCAAACAGTCAGCAGGGTCCAAAGAAGGAGAGAAAAGGAAAAGAGAAGAGAAGGGTGAGAAGGGGGTGGGTGGGGGAGGGGAGAAGAAAGAGAAAACAAATCTCTGAGGAATGGCTGGCAGGCTAACGCCTATGTACAATAACATTAGTCTTCAGTCCTGGCCAGCTGAAAAGGCCTTCTGGACATGGCTTTGCAATAGACTTTTCTCTGCACTGAATTCTCCAATGGAAACACATTCCTGCCATGCCTCACTGCCATTCTCTGTTTAGATTTCTCGTTACAAACAGCATTACATAGGCCGGATCTGGCTTAGGTACAGGCCTGCTAAAATCCAGGCCCCAGCAGTAGGTAGAGCGAAAACCAAAAGCACTTAGTTAGACATAAAAATCGGATTTGCAAGTACTGGAGGGAGAAAATACCATTCTGACTGCAGGTTTATCAGGAGCCAATACCACTCTGATTGCAGGTTTATCCCGGGCCAAAGACAAGGTTTAGGCAGGTAGCAGTGAGAAGCAGTAACCACAGGGCTCAGCCCCAAGAATGGAAGGGATTTGTGGATCTCACACTTAGAAGTTAGAGAGATTTGGTTTACAAAGGAGAGACTTCATTCTTCTGGCACAGGTGCCCTTTTGAGACTGGTTTCAGTGCACGCTGGTTCTGCACTAGAGCAGCATCATGGAGGCATGGCCTAGCACTTGTTTATCCTTTTTACACACACAATAAGAATAGATATATTAAGAATATTAAATGTGCAGTAGTAGTGGTTTTAATTATAATGTGTGTTACATATATTATGTATAAACTATTTCAAAATATTGAAACGTCAGCATCAATTGACAGGCAGCTCTGATCTCAGATCTCAGAGTGTGTAAATCATATGAAGTGTTAAGAAATGAGATTAAATGTTTGTAAATGTAAATATCAAGTCTTTGCAGATGGGCCAAAGAGAGGATTTCCTGGGCAAAACAAGCTTTTGCTTTAAAAAATTGAGAATAAATCTAAGGTCCAGTCATAGAGGAAAATGAAATAAATAAAAACAAAGCATATTTACAAAATACTAATTGGTTTCCTGAGTAATGTCATATCTGTTCTTTTGTTACATAGCCATTATTGACTTAAATCATGGCAAGTTGTCAACAATAGAACCAATAACATAATCGTATTGTTCTTAAGAAGTATTGGGCACATAGGTGTTCGATGGACACTTGAGATTCTTCAACCTATCCAAACAACTGTGACCCCCAAGTTGTCAATGAGGAATAAAAAAATCATGAGAAACTATATAACCATGCAGATAAACATAAATGTACACACAGAAAATAAGGTCATCTAAACAGAATGACTGTGAAGAGAGAAGCTTTTAAAGGCAGTCTGTTAGGGAGACATCATAACCTTATTATTAAATCTGAGTGACACTGAGCGACTAATTAAATTCTGTGACCTGATTTGCTTATCCATGAAACTATCTTGAGTATCATCTGATAGCTCAGAGGTTAACAGCACATACTGTTCTTCCAGAGGATCTGAGTTTGGTTTCCGGGAACCACATGGCACATATTCACACAAACAAACCCACAAAGACATAGAAAAAAATAAATCTAGAATATCATCTGCATGTGACTGCCCCAAGGAGGTGACAAACAAAGGGTGGTTGCTTTTATTTCAGCCACTGTTGCACCTGTACACCAGGTACAACTGAGCACTTGGGAGTGCTTCATGAACCAATGTTGACTGTGTGTCCTATAGTTTATACTCAGTGTTTACATCACCACACACCTACTGCTGTCATAGCCAGTCTAGATGAATGAGCGTTGGAACTGAGAAGTCAAATGAAGGCATATCACTGAATCCAAAAGGGCCAATCTAGACTGAATTACCATATAGCTTCTAAGCATCTTGTTTGTTAAATTTGGGATAAGCATTACTTATTTCTATATATTCTTACAGCACTTGGAAATTTCCTTCTAAAAATGTTAAATACTCCACCAGGTTAGAAATATTAGCTGTTTCTGGGTGGTGGTGGCAGCACACATGTTTAATCCAGTCCTCAGCAGATAGAGGCAGGTAGATCTCTGTGAGTTCGAGGCCAGCCTGGTCAACAGAGTGAGTTCCAGGACAGCTAGAGCTACACAGAGAAATCCTGTCTCGAAAAACAAAAACAAAAACAAAAAAGGAAAGAATTATTATCTGTTCTTTCAAATGGGAACAATGTTGGATTAGCCACAAGACTAAAAGGCTTTAGGTTACCTCATATATTTTCATGTGAAATACACCTACCTGTTCACACCCCTTCTGCTTCCTGGAAGTATTTTGTATTGATAAATAATCTGTGTCTATACAATTAGTGTTGGTGCATACAATAGTAGTAGTGACAGCTTGATTTCAATTTAGCTAACATCTGTCTTATACCTAATATGAGTTGTAATTTGGGGATGTTTTTGTAGTAAAGATAAGGTTATTGTTCTCAAAGCGTGGTCAATGGATTCTTGAGATTTTATGACTTATATCCAAAGTTTTGCTTATCTCAAATACATCCTCTTTTAGGGGTCTATGATATTTCTCACTCATTCATTTATTTATACTTAAGTATATAGGACATTTATGTAAGAACTACTTGAACGTCTGTTTTATGTACAGTTTATAATTAAGTGGTAAAAATGAACAAGTTTCGCACATATAATCTGATGACTGACTTCTGGATTTATGAGTAGGTTTCTTTTACTCAGTGATTTGACTGTGACAACACATCACAGGCTGGGGAACTTACACGGCTCAAGTACATTGCCAGCTAGTTTTTGTCTTGCAGCTGGCTTTCTGGGATGTTCTCATACAGCTGTCCCTTGCATTCAGGTTCCAATGCTTAGAAGGCGACCTGTCCTATCAGGTGAGGAACCCATTTTTCTAATTTCACTTACTCTTAATTATTTTCTAAATGCTTATTACTATCATTACTATTATGGGTTTTGGATTCACCATATTAATTTTGAAAGAATTTTAAGGATAGTTCTATCCCAAAAGTGTGTTTATAAGTCAATTTACAAACACACTCCCACAACATCAGGTTCCAAATGGTGTTTCAGCTATGAAACACATCTCACTTGTATTTCCACATCTTACAAGATCTCCCACAGAATAATTAGATACTCTGGTGGCCACATTAGCTAGTTAGCAAGATCTTGATGGCATTAGTAACACATGCAAGACAGATATTTAAAAGCAGAACCTCTGAATTTTAAAGTTATTGTTTTTCTTTCCATGCATATGAACTTCTTTACTCACCCACCAATTCACTTATTAATGATATGTGTTTGTGCATACGTGTGTGTGGTATGTGTGAATGTGCATGGTATGCATGTATTAGAGGTAGTAGTACAGGAGCCAAAAGGGAGATTAGGCTTAATAAGGAGAAAATGCAAAGACACAGACATTCAGAAAAGAATCAGCACCATGTGCATATAAATTAAAACAATTTATGTCAAAGGAAAATTGTTTTCGAATTCCTCTACATATGAAAATTTTGCTTGTTTGCCCCATATCATCTATGTGAACAGGTTCTGTTCCCTGCTCCCCGAAATGATAGCTCAAAGGATGGACTCTTTTCACCTGTGACTGCCTGACACCTGGCTTGCTGCTTAGATGGTGTATAGGAAATTATGGGAGGAAGAAGATCTTAAAAACTGTCCCTTCCGGTCCTGGGAGGTTAGACACAGGCAGACACAAGGGTATAATTGAAGCAGCAAAGCAGGGAGCAGCCTGGGAACAAATGAGGCAGCCACATAAACAACTGGGGAAGGTAACTACGCGGTTAAAGAGTAAAGACTCAGCGTTCGCGTTCGGCACTTACGGTGAGTCTATACTGAACTTCCGGTACCACTTGATGAGGAGCCTATAGAGGAAGGTCAAAAGTCAACCAAGGGTCACACTCATGTGTCTCCTGTAGAGTGGGAGTGGGAGCGTGAAATGCCCAGGATCAACCAAGGCTATACTGCAAGAGAGTCTACAGAATCAGCTAACTACAACTTAGTCCACATGGAGTCCATGACAGCAGCTCAGGAGACCTTAATATGAGCTGAGCTGAGGTTGCTGAGCCCCACTGGCCAAAATTCCAGGTTGTAGAGAAGTCAGAAATCAGGAGTCAGTCCACAGGTGGCACAGTTACAACGTCAGGAGACCAGGAACAATCAGGTTGCATAAGGAACCAGATTGCCATGGAAACCTGAATGTTCAGAGAACAGCATAAGGATTCAAGTCTCCATCCTTTCTCAGGCACCCAAATGTCACCTCTGGAGAAAAATCCAAGAGACTGAGCTATTGCTTGAATAGGCTTAAACCAATTTTACATGGGTCTTAAAAAGATAGAATTTTTATCTGAAAGGAGGGGTTAAAAGTAGAAGAGACTAATGTATTATTAATTGGGAAGATCAGTGTAACTGGGAAAAAAGGGGAAATGTCCACTTGGCACTGTTGAGGGAACATAAGGTCTTCTGTTTACTTTCTTTTTCATTTTTATTTATTATTTTGAGGTACAGTCTTGCTATGGGTGGTGCGATGATGTGGGAATCACGAATCACCTGCTTCAGCCTCCCAAGTACTGGGTTTAGAGGTGTTTACCACAATGCCTAGCTTTAGCTGTGTGATCTTATTATTATCAGTGTTAATCTTGTATCATTGTGTATTGAATCCCCATGCTCAGCAAGTGCTCTACCACTGAGCTACCTCTTTAACCTTTATCTCATTTTCAAGGACAGAAAACTACTTGGCTAGATCCCAGGAGAAAATATTTGTCCCAGGTTCTGAATGAAGTCTCTAAAGGCTATTCTATTGTAGTGTTCTATTATTATTCTATGTACTATATTATTATTATTCTATTCTATTATACTATGTCCATTATAGATATATTCTAATGTATCTATATATTATTAAAGACAAGGGGGTATAATTGTATATTACAGCAAACAGAACAATACCTAAATTAACATCCTCCCAATTCCCCTGTAGTATTTACCAAGATTTCTTTTGTAGGTCATTTTAATAAACAATGTTTTCACCATTGACATATTTCCTTGAGTCAGCTCACTATGTAGATGAGGCTGAGATCCATCAACCTGCCTTGGCGGCCTCCCACGTGCTAGGACTAAAGGCATGCGCCACCGCCCAGCAGCCCATCCTTTGTCACATTGCTCTTCACAGGTAGTATTATACTTTGGGGTGAGGGTCCTTTGACCTTGACGCAGGAGGAAGGCTTAGGAGGCATGGATACAATGACAATATCCATCCTGGAGATATATCTGTTTAGTGATATAGAGAGGAAGAAGGTTGTAAGGTAAACCATGGCTTAGCAGGCCACAAGAATGTCCCTTGTGTTACAGTAAAAGAAATACTTAAGTAAAAACTAAAACAGGCAAACACTTACTCCTTCTAAAATGTGAGGGTGAAGTAGAGAGTGGTGGCATCAGTTTTCAAGTGTGTACCCTGAATAGAAGGAGAGGTCATTCTCTCTACTTCTCCATGGGCCTCAAGCTAAAAGTGCCCAGAAGGAAAGTGTCAAGAAACAGAGTCGCACTCACTCATTACAGTGGTGAGAAGGTAAAGGGAAAGGCAGGAGTGCAGAATGGATGGAGAGTCCTGCATCCAACCTGGGCAGGAGTGCAGAATGGATGGAAAGTCCTGCATCCAACCTGAGCAAGAGTGCAGGATGGATGGAAAGTCCTGCATCCAACCTGGGCAGGAGTGCGAAACAGATGAAGAGTCCTGCATGCAACCTGGGCAGGAGTGCAGGATGGATGGAGAGTCCTGCATCCAACCTGGGCAGGAGTGCAGGATGGATGGAGAGTCCTGCATCCAACCTGGGCAGGAGTGCGGGATGAATGGAAAGTCCTGCATTCAACCCGGATGCATGCTTCATGTCTGATAGTACCTGAAGTTCTTAAATAAGTAGGAGAGTGGTGTGTCTAAGGGATTCTAGTAGAGAAAAAGTAAAAGCCAGTAAAGGACTAAACTGCTTTAAGAAACAGCCCCAAGCCAGGCATGGTGGCCCTCACCTCTAATCTCTGCACTGGAGGAGAAAAGACAGAAGGATGGTGTGAGCTCAAGGCTGCCAAGCCATAGGCTGAAACTCAGCCTCCAGATGGAGTGGTGGGGAAGCTCAGCAGTTAGGAGCACTGACAGCTCTTCCAGAGGACCCGGGTACAATTCCCAATAGCCATGTGGCAGCTCACATCTGTCTGCAACTCCAGTTCCAGGGAAATTCATGCACCAGAGTACCAGGAATGCACATGGTGCATAGACATATATGAAAGCAAAATATCCATAAAATATCCATATATGTTATACATTATATATTATACATATAATAAAATAATAAAATGAGCTACTATATCTCAAAATATAATGCACACATGTGTACATATATACATGCATACATGCAACATAAACAAACAAACCCAGTCACTCCCTAATACTATCCATATCTGGAAGAATAGCATGTCCCAACCTTTGTCTGACAGTTAAGGAAATGTAGGATTAGAGGCTGCAGGACGGCACTTAACTTCCCTAAGGAACCTGGAGAGTTGACGCATATCTCATTCACTCACAACACAGCAGAACACAATCCAGCAAATACATAATAGAAAACCAGTATGGATTGTTTATATTTTTAGCAGGACTTTTACATTCTCCTCCTCTGGAGTTCTTTGGTTTCTACTATTTGAAAGTAAAGATGTCACTAATCATGGCAGTGGTTTTCTGCTAACAGGTGATAAGAACTTATTATGATCTTTGAAGTGTATAAAGCTTCTACCTATTTTAACTTGTAAGTTTTCTAGCTATCACTTATATAATTACTATTATTAAGCAGATCCAGCTGGGCTATGGCGGTACACACCTTTAATACCAGCACTCAGGAAGCAGAGGCAGGAAGATCTCTGAGCTTGAGGTCAGCCTGCCCTACAGAGTAAGTTCCAGGACAACCAAGGGTACACAGAGAAATCCTGTCTTAAAAAGAAGGGGGAGGAGGAAGAAGAGGAAGAAAAAGGAGAAGGGGAAGAGGAATAATAATAATAATTATTATTATTATTAAGAAGGAGGAGAAGAAGGAGGAGGAGGAGGAGGAGGAGGAGAAGGAGAAGGAGAAGGAGAAGAAGAAGAAGAAGAAGAAGAAGAAGAAGAAGAAGAAGAAGAAGAAGAAGAAGAAGAAGAAGAAAAACTTAAAAGCAGTATCATAAAGTACATAGAGGTGATTTCATTACTGAATAGGAGAGCAGCAGTGAGGACTCAGGGTAGTGCAGTGCTTAATGATACTGATTATTATAATAGTAAACCCCAAATCCAAAAGTAAAACAGCATGATTTATTAAAAACAGATTTCAATCATATTTGCAGAATCTAAGGAGTTCCCTAATTAAATACATCCTCTAATACCCATATGAATATTTTATCTTTAAAATAATTTAACTTCATCTTGTTAAGATTACTAAAATACTTTTAAAAAATCAAATGCTTTTGGCAAGTTGAACCTGGCACATTTTGATGATTCCTATGTTGTTGTTTATTTTATTTAATTAATTAATTAATTAATTAATTAATTAATTTATATTGGTCAACATTCTATTATAGCTGTGATTCTCAGGACAGGTGATTTGACTTCTCCAGGCCATCTGTTGAGCTCTTGAGGCATATTTTTGTTGTCATGGTTAAGGGGCAGGCCTGCTAGTGGATTCTGATGGGAAGAAGGTAGGAAGGATGTGAAACATCCAACAGCCACAAGACAGTCCAGATAAAAACTAATTTAACTACACAAGGCTCAGAAAAGATTAGGAAACTATTGTCTATAAAGATTTCTAGCTGGATACATGTATGAAAGAGATCTTTTTCCAATCATGGTCTCAACATCTCTCGCTCATACAATCCCTCCTCTTTCTCACCAATTGGACTCCCAGAGCTTCATCTGGGGCCTGGCCATGGATCTCTGCATCCGCTTCCATCAGTCATTGAATGAGAGTTCTACCACAACAGTTAGGGTGTTTGGCCATCCTATCACCATAGTAGATCAGTTCGGGCTTTCTCTCCACAATTGCCAGTAGTCTATTGTGGAGGCAAATTTGTGGATTTCTGGGGACCTCCCTAGCACTTTGTTTCTTCCTATTCCCATTGGGTCTTCATTTATCATGGTGTCTCTTTCCTTGTTCTCCCTCTCTGTTCTTGATCCAGCTGACAAATAGCCAAACTAGTGAAAACACATGAACTATGAGCCAATAGCCGAGGAGCCCCCAACTGGATCAGGCCCTCTGGATAAGTGAGACAATTGATTAGCTTGAACCGTTTGGGAGGCCCCCAGGCAGTGGGACTGGGACCTGTCTTTAGTGCATGAGCTGGCTTTTTGGAGCCTGGGGCCTATGCTGGGACACTTTGCTCAGCCAGGGTGAAGGGAGGAAGGGACTGGACCTGCCTTGACTGAATCTACCAGGCTGAGCTGAATCCCCAGGGGAGTTCTTGCCTTGGAGGAGATGGGAATGGGGAGTGGATTGGGGGGAGGTGGGGGGGAGGGGAGGAGGGAGGACAGGGGAATCCATGGCTCATATGTAAAATTAAATTAAATTATTAAAAAAGGGAAAGAGATCTTAATGGAATAATCAAAAAGCAGGGGAGACAAAACCCCAACTAGACATCTCTCACCACCAAAAGAAACCTCCGGTGCCAGGAATGGGCTACATCTAACAGAACTGTTGGCAAAAAGGGCCTCATGAGAACCCAAGCAACACAGCTATTGCCAAGGGTACCAGTTGCTCTTCACAAACTGATGGTAAGTAAGGCTTTATTGCTGAAGGAAACACCTGTACCACTCACTGAACACAGAGAAGTCGGCTGGTTCCTACCTAGAGCCTTCACCCCTGCTGACTAGTGTTTGTGGTACTGGAAGGTACTTTGTATGCTATCAGAGGAAAAAGTAAACACCAACTCAGCTACAAACCCTTTCATCCTCAAGAGTGGCCTGCCTGAAAGGTAGGTTGGTACAATGGTGGCACAAAGTGTGTGTGAGTAATCAAATATCTGATTTGACTTAAGGCCAGTCCATGAGATGGGAACCAAATCCACCAAGAGCCTGAGTCTAGATAGGCCAGGAACCAAGCTGAAAAACAAGCACTACTGCTCCTCTAAAGAAATGCAGCAACAAAATGATTCCTAAGAACATTCCTCAGTACTCATTGGTCAGTGCCTTGCCCAGCCATCATCAGAGAAGCTTCCTCCTGTAGAACATGAGAACAAACACAGAGCC
>CABHPQ010174553.1:8957-37411 GCA_902168405.1 Peromyscus aztecus
TCCAGCCTGGGCTTCCAAGTGAGCTCCAGGAGAGGCGCAAAGCTACACAGAGAAACCCTGTCTCGAAAAACAAAACAAAACAAAACAAAACAAAAAGCAGCAGGACTGATCAAGGAAAAAGCAGGAGGAGGGCTGGTCACAAGCTCCTTGTCCCCGAAGCTTTGCTCAGCACCCCAGGGATCTCTGCACAGGGACGCAGGAGCCTTCATCATCCACACGGGGCCTACCTGGGTGCTGCACTGGTCCTTCGCCTCCGTGTCCATGGCAAAGAGTTTCTCGATCACTTCAATCTTCAAATGATCTTCCAGAGATGAGTAATAGTCTTCAGGGCTGCTGGGCTGCAGACCGAGAAGGAGAGGACCGAGTCAAGAACATGGGACTTGTCTCCCCAGAAGTCCGATGTAAACGGGCAAGCGTGTTTCCCGCCCGACGCATTCGGCTGCATTCCACAAGGAATGAAGGGGGCTGCTATTTACAAGCTGTGTGAAGTAGATCCGTTCGTCAGCCTCTCTGAACCTTGGTCTCCCCGTAAGGGAGGAGACGTTTGCCTCACTTCCTAGAGCAGGGGTTCTCAACCTTCCTAATGCTGCGACCTCCTAATAGATAATAAAATTATTTGCGTGGCTACTTCATAACTGTAACCTTGCTACTGTTCTGAGTTGTAAGGTAAGTATTTGTGTTTCCTGGTGGTCTTAGGCGACCCCTGTGGAAGGGTCACTCAACCCCAGGGGTCACGAACCACTGTCCTAGGGGTGTCTTGCTGTGCACATTGGATAGAGGCTGTGGCCAACAGGGTGAAGACTGAAGCCTTCCGTTTGCACAGAGACCAAACTCGGTTCTCACTGCGATTTCAGGCATCGCTACTTCGACAGGGCTGGGGGACAAGGACTAAGAGCTCTATGGTCCCTGGAAGGTAAGCATCCTGGCATTCTCAGGGGGCCACTGCAATAACTTAAGGGGGACAGTACGTCTCAGAAAGTCTTTTCACCCGCTCCGTGTGCTCCCCCGGAGGGTGGGGCTCACCGTGGAGCAGCTACTGCTGCTTGTGGCACTGGGCGTGGTGCTCCCTGGGGTGCCCGCCTGGGGCACAGTGAAGGCCGGCAGGCTCCCAGGCTCACTCTGGGCACTGTGGCTCAGCTCTGCAGCCCAAGGCTGGCCTGGGGGCAGGACAGCCTTGCTGTAGGCTGATGACTCATCAAAGTTCTGGTTTCCTGTAAAGACAAGACATGCTTGGTGAAGAGTCACGAGGTCTAGGCTCTTCCCAGGGAGGAAGAAGCCCAGAAGTTTCACAAAGGTCCTAGAAGGGTCCTGAAAGTGGGCCTGGGAGGGATACCCTCAGTACCCTGGAGCCTAGCTAGGACCAAAGAGCCTTTGACCAGAGCTGCGATTCAATATGGGGACTGCTTATAATGAGAACAGTTTCCAACAGCGTTTGGCTTTCAGAGACGACTGAACTTACTAGAAGCAGTTGATCCCTCAGAACACTCTAGAATGTAGATGAAGTTACCAGAGATTAACGGGGCCATTTGTCTTAGCACCATCATGAAGCTAGGGGCTGCAAGGTGTCTCATGCAAGGGCTCATTGCCCTTTGTCATTCTCTGAGACATCAATTTTCCTGTGGCCTCTGAATCGCACATATCACAGGAGACGAGTAACTGCAGAGACCAGCAGTCACAGTTGGGCTGGGGGTTGGGGGGACATGGGGTATGGTGTGACCTGGAAGAGGCCTTTCCATGTACACTCCAAGATGTCAGAATAGCTGAGGACTCTGCCTAGACCACAATGACTTCTCTTCCAGCGAGACAGGAGAACGTTCTAACGCAGACAGCCTTGAGGGCTTCATCCTGGGCCTGGATATTCTCACTGGTGTTTTTGGCATTATTCCTTAGCCTTCCACTTAAATAAGGGCGTGTACTTTGAGATACGTGAGGGGATCTACCATCTCCCTAGACAGGCCCAGAAAAGCCTTTCTCCCTCAACTCAGACTCCCACAGCCAGGTGGAGAATGGACCCATCTCATAGTCCACTTCCTTTTGCCCCTTCAAGAGGGCATATAACTCAGTGGCCAGGGAGTTTGGGGTCCTTTTGTGCCTGGCAGAACCTGACCGTGAACAAGTGATTGGCGCATGGGCAAGGGTCAAGTGTAGCTCTGGTTTAGAGAAGGTGTGTCTGTGGAGGCCTGTCCTAAGAAGAACTGTTCCCAGTCTCAGAGGGGTCAGGGTTCAACTAGGGCTAGGAAGTGCTCACCAAAATCCAGAGAAATAATGGCGTCTCCTGCAGTGGGGGCCAGCTGGGCAAGCTCCTCGGGCTCCTCCTTCAGCTTGGTGAACAGGTAGTTACTCTTCTCAGATACGGCTACGTCGTCACTGCTGTCAAAGATGCTGTTCATGGCCATCAGGTGGGGCTTGAACAGGGATTCAGTCTGGTCCATGGAGAACACCACATCGTTCTTCTCAATCTCACTAATGGCATGAGAGAGATGCTCAGAGTGTCTGCATTTTTTAAATTTTTTTAATTTTTATTCTTTTAGTCAAAGCCTTTGGCTCCCCCAGATACATAGAAAGCCCGATAGCTAAACCTCTCAGACAAAAAGAGATGGGCAGGGATACTGCTGACATTTTGGAAAGAGTCGAAGTCTGTGAGCCATGGAAGCAGAGACCACGAGAGTAACCTCTACCTACGGGCTGTTTCAGACGGCTACGCTGTGCTTTGAGCTGCTAGTGTACAAGAGGCCGGGATGCTATGTCCGTTTCAATCATACTAGCTATGGCTGCCTGGCGTGTTCTTCTGGGGGCGGGGGAGGGGTGGGACATGGCCTCCGAGCAGCTCTGGTTTCCCATTCACAGGATACTAAGCAACTACCGTGTACAATCTCCTCCCCTTAACACAAGTCAGGGGCATGACACCTTAACAAACAAGGCGAAAGGTGGGTGAGAAACCTCCAGAACTCTGCTCCTCAGCTCTCAATGAAAACCCCTCTCAGAAGGATTCCCACCCACGGCCAACAGCTTTCGGAGGTCGTGCCCAGGGCACCGAGAGGCTGGGTGCCCCGCCCCCTCCCCTCCTCACCTCAGGACGTAGTTGACACACATGATACACTGGGGCTGCAGGTTGCGGGGGTTGTAGATGACTGTCCCCTGGGTCTCCAGCCACACGTATCCTCCATGCTTGGCTAGCATCCGGTACTGGCCAGACACCACCTGCCCCTTGGTGCACACTAGGGAAGAAAGGGGGCCGAGATGAGAGAGGTGGAGGAGCAGTGTGCAGCACACATTCAGACCCCACAGGAAGTGTCACCTGCCGGGGGGTGGGTGGGGGGAGTGTGGGACGGACAGAGCTGCCAGATAGACACCGGGCACTGGAAAGAGTATGCTAGGAGGGAGGCTGGAGGTCATTTCAGCCAACTCTTCATTTTAGAAAGGGGAACAGGTGGTCTGAAGGAAAGCAGACTGTTGCCTGCCCAGTGCGGGAGGGACCTACCCTACAGCTCTGCCATGCCCCCTCAAAACCCTCGTTATCGGATTCCCAGGCAGTTCAGTGGAAACATAACCAAGAGCAGCACCCCGCTTCTTCACAGGCTCCAATCACCCTCTGCAGGTGGCAGCGCTAGAATGCATCTTGGAGAAAGGTCCAACTGCAGGGATGCAGACCTGTCGCCATTCCCCGACCGTGAGGGACGGACAGAGGGCCTCCCACGCACGCTAGGCAAGTGCTCTACCATGGAGTTACATCCCCCACTGTCTGTTTTTATCTTGACTCAAGGTCTCCGTAACTGGTCAGGCTGCCCTCCAACTCACTCTGTAGCCCAGGCAGGCCTTAAACTTAGCAATTCTTCTGCCTTAGCCTTCAGAATAACTGGGACTCAGGGTTGCGTCATGAGACCCAGCTGAGGTCTGTTTTTTTTTTTTTTTTAAAGTGTGACCTTTGAACTTTCAAGGTCATCTGTTAGGTCTGTCACTTAGGGGGTGGAGATAGTGTCAGCTGGGATCAAGAAAGGCCTGTAACCCAGGACCAGTAGCCTCCTCACAGCCTCCTCAGTCACGGGAAGTTCTTTAAACTTGCCTCCCAACTACCCACTGAGACTGCTGGCTTGGAGTTCTTTCCTCTTCTAGATTGTTCTAAGAGTTCATTTTCACATGTGTTATCACTGTCTAAAAACACCCCAGGCTGTCCGCTGCCCCATTTCCAAATGCATTTTTCATTTTTCTTAGAGAGAGAGAGAGAGACAGAGAGAGAGAGACAGAGAGAGAAAGAGAGATATTAAAAGCTCCTGTCCCCTAGTGTCTGCTGACTTCAGAAATGTCTGTTAGCTTTTTAAGCTATCTACTCCCATCTTTTGGAAGTTCATTGTTGGGAGCTCAAGCCCAGGAGCGCACAGGTCACAGAGAACTGGGGAGAGGTATGGTGGGGGGGTCAGGAAGTCTTGCTGGCATGGGGTGTTTGGGGAAGGAACAATCCTGGTGTGGTTCCCTCCCCCACAAACTGTGGTATTGAGACTAGCAATGTCCATCATTGTCATTATTAACCATCCAGGATGCTACTGCTGTTTGTTCTGAGGATCAAATGGACTTGCCCGCCTTGTCAGCCACACAGATGTTTAGAAGTCTCCTCGTCCCCACGCTATTAATGTCCAGGGCGTAGGGACTGTCCCGGTTATATTACTCAGAACTGTTCACAGGCACTGTCTCTGGGGGCTCTATGAGAAAACATCCAGGTTCCCTTAGACAGTCTCCCCAAGTTTGCTGGTCAGCTCCTGGGCCATCTTCCTATCCATCAGTCCTGCATGGGAGAGGGACACGGCCTCGTGCACAGTCATGCTGATCATAATCTGTGTCTCGGCACTTCTCACCCTCTTGGAAATCTTAACCAGCACCAGCGAGGGGCAGGAATGGCTGAGAGTTACATGTATGGGCATTGCTCCGCAGAGCCCATAGCTGCCTCGTGAGATGAATTCAAGTCCTTGTGACAATGGGCTCAGGGCCCGGTACACAGTGCACCTGGGGAGATCAGTGTCATGGTCGCCTCCCTTGACAAGCGACAGCATGGGTTGTCATTAACGGGTGAAACGCCCATTTCACATCTGCAGCGACTGAAGCCCTCACAGATTTCCTCTCACTAAACATTATTGCTGACTTGCACAAACGTCTCAGATTTCAAGAGTCTAAATTAGAGTCTCATTGTCAACTTCATTTGCCTTTCCCTAACAAGCTTTACTGGATTTTCATTTACCTTCCATGGACACGTACCCATGTTAAGCATATAGGGCAAATGTAAATACCATCACAATGTAGCCATCACCTCAGCAAAAGCACAAAGCACTTCATCTCCCCCAGCACCAAGGCCCAGATGCCTAACTAATCCTAGTTCCAACCTCGGAGTCCAGACAACCACTGTAGACCCTTTATAGGGTCGTTCAAGTTTATTTCACGTGCCTGACTTCATTATACTTGATGAGTGGGTTCTTGAGGTTCCCATCGCTGCCCGCGTTTCTTGTGTCTCCTCCCCTTTTCATGGGGGAGTAGTATCTCACTGTATGGGCATACCACAACTAGTTTATCCCTTCGTCTGGATGTTTGAGTGTTCAGTTGTTGTGAATAAAACTGCAATAGACCTCTGTGTCCGGATCTTTGTTTGAACTTAGTTTCATTTCTCACAGGCGTGTAGCTAGAAGTGAAACTTTTAGAGGAAATGCTAAGACCAGGTTTTTCTTATCAGAAGCAGCCAAATTATTTTTCAAAGTAAAGGTTGTGTCATCCTAATCAAATCTTTTCAATAGAATATTGTACTGTAGGGAGGAGCGACACCACCCTTTAACAGGAGGAGACTCAGGCTAGGAAGGCTGTGACTCGCTTCACACTGCACGGGACAATAGTAACAGCATTTAGATAGTCGGTCTTTTGATTCCCGGGACAATCAATCCTCCCTGACTCCATAGGTCAAGCCCAGAAACAAGTGAGAAGGCAAAGTCTGCTATGGCCACTACTTTGTTAAACCATCATGGGCTCCTTGGGCCAAGAAGGAACTTTGGTCTTCTCTGCTGCCCCTTTCTCTGGAGACCACCTAGCTGCAGGGAAACGATTCTTGCACGATTTCAAATCCGGAGTTAACTCATTTAGACAGTTCTTAATGCAAACCACATTCAAGGCTCTTCGTCTTTTTGATGAAACAGTTCAGCAAGCAGAGGTCGTGACTGCACTCCTGGTAATTGCGGGCAGGGGCCTGCTCCAGCAGTAGAATCTAATTCACACCAGCATTCTAATCAGCTCATTAATGCCAGCCTTGGTGAGGGGCCCGCTACTTGGTAGGGAGATAGGCTTTTTATGGCCTTTAATCTTGTTTTCCTAAGAGCACAACAAAGAGAATCCACTCCTGCCCCTCCTTTGAGAGTAACAGCTTATAAATTAGTAATCCATTTGGAAATGATGACTTTCAATTATCTAAATCTGGTTGAGGACTGAGCTTCTCCAGGCATTTTGATGGGAAACACGTACAGGCTGAGACACACGGGGGTGAATTGGAGACATGTAACTTCGACGCGCTTCTAACTGGGGTCTCCACCTTGGCCGGGGGGGATGATTGCCAATCTATAGTCCAACTGTATTTGCAGGGGGAGGTGGGGTGGAGACCCCTCTCACAACTGACACTGACCCTGTTTCCAGCCCAGGTAACCTTGGCTTGATGCACAACCCTTGGCTAAGCAGAGGCCTCTGTGCTCAGGGCAGCTTTACTTAACTCCACCAGGAAACAACAACAAAACCAACCAACCAACCAAACCAACCAACCAACCAACCAACCAACCATCCAACAACCAACAACCAACAACCAACCAACCAACCAACCAACAACCAACCAACCAACCAACAACCAACCAACCAACCAACAACCAACCAACCAACCAACCCAGAGTCTGTACTTTATATTTGAACTGTGAGTTATCTTTAAGTGTGCCGGGGGATTAAATATACAGAGTAAGTAAAAACAACATCCAACCAAAAAGTTTTTCCAACGTATTTCCCTTAGGAGTCAGCCTCAAAACTGATAGGGCCAACATTTTTGTTGCCAGCTCTTTTTATAGATCAAGGAGCTCTAAAGGGGGAGGAGCATTTCCATATGCCCGTTCCCACTGACTGTGCTTCTTCTGTTCACCCCTCCCCAGAAGACAAAGTGCAGTACTGTCCAATCCCAGAATCCCCAGATACTTAAAAGGAAAACCCTTGCCCCCCTGTGTTGATGGGCCCCTTGGCTTAGAAGGCCAAGAAAGGAAGGAAGCCAGACCCCGAGGCACTAGCTGCTGAGCTAGGCCAGAGCTGGGCAGTACAGCTGTGTGTTTCTACCAACCTGCCATGGGAGGGGGGAACCCCTGGGAAACACAAAAGCATTGGGCCCTCCAAGAGAAGGCTGCAATCTCTAGCTGGGCCACAGTGATGGCATACAGGAGTACCCTGGTCTCTCTCTGCCATCCCTGGGTCCCTGAGTGGGGCTGGATCGAGGGTGTTGTCTTTGGGTGTTTTTTTTTTTTTGTTTTTTTGCCAGAGATCACAGTGGGAGACTTGTCTGTGGTACCATAATGGTCCCTGCTGTATTATTAGATCAGACGAAACTCAAAGGCCACAGGGAGGAAACAGAAGTGTGAATCTAAAAGAGAAGCAAGGTCTCTCTCTCTCTCTCTCTCTCTCTCTCTCTCTCTCTCACTCTCTCTCTCTCCCTCCCCCCCCCACCCTCGCTCTCAAAGCATGCTGTACCCAGCTTGTGGAGTTGCTGCTCAGTTAATGGACCTGAGCTCTAGCTGTCCTGACAGTGACACAGAGGAATGGGAGACAGACTCGGGACTGGGAACCGAAAGCCACATTTCCGTTTCCTGTGTTGTCAGAATGGCTGCCAGGAAGCTTCTCGGGGGTTTTACCCCATTTCACTCCTCCCATCCCACCCTCTTATCAACCCTGTCTGGACCAGCGTCCATGCTGGATGCTCTCTCTCCCAAATATACTTCTGTCTATGAGATTATCGTTCACTTGGTGCTTGTAATGCCCCCCGACACTATGAGAGATGCTAAGGTTAAAAGTCACCCAGCTTCGGGAAGCTCAGCCTCCTTTTTCCTCCACAACAAGACCCCTTAGGGAAGAGATCAAGTCTACCAATCCCCAGTCCTCAGAGGGCCAAGAACAGGTTCTTACATGGTAACGGGTTTATGGATTCAGAGTAACTACCCTGGAGCATCTAGAAACGAGAAGACAACATCGGGAAGCTGGCCGAGGGACCACTACAGAACCACCCTGTCCAAGAAGGGGGTCACGTGCCAAGTCAAGCTACTTAAATTCTTGAGAAATCAAGCTTAGCAAAAGCATCTCCTTGCATCAGCTACATTTCAAGTACCACCTAGGTCATGTGTGGCCTACAAAGACACAGAATGTTTCCATGACAGAGGTCTGACTTGACGCCTCCATTCCAGAGTCCCTTTACCATGCGGCCTTTCCCTGCAGCTTACACTCCGCTGGCTGGACAGCCCTCTCCCTTCACACCTTCTCTGTTTAGCCCTCTCCTCCTCTGCCCTTACAACGGATCCAGTGCAAGCCCAGTTTCTTCTGAACTCTCCCAGACCCCTCTTCTCTGCTGAGGTACTTGCTGCTCTAGCCCGGGCCCAAGCTGGTTATACACTGACTTGTAGATAGATGTTCTTCAGGGCTGCCCCTCAGGATCATACAGAATGTGAATTGCCTGAGAGGAGCCCGGAGTCTTTCCTTAATTTGCATAAAAACGTTGACAGGCTGGTGGCGGCTGGGATTCTCGGACCCTCTTGAAGGTATCTACCTTATCTGCCACCCAAGATGGCGACTCTGGGAAGGAGGTAATCAAGGCTATGCCTTGCTAATCATACTCCTCAAGGGCAGATGACAAGGACACGGGGTACTCTAGGAACTCACAGTTCTGGTGACTTTTGGTCATGTTCTCTGAGTCCAGGGCGTGGTAGAACTCGTAGGCAGAGCGGCCAAGTAGTTCCTCAGGGTGGTAACCGATCAGTTCCATGATTCTGAATAAAAAAGAAACCAAGGTAAGGAGGAAAGACCAGATGAACTTGGATAATCATGCAATCAGGGGCTCCAGAAGCTCAATCGAGAAAGTCCTGGTCACACCATTTATTTATTCAACCCAAACCCCCCGCCGGGCCCGTCCCCCGGGGGCCCACCCCCCCCCCCCCCCCGCCCCGCACCCCACACCTCCTGCCCTTCCTGAAGTCCTAGCTCAGTGGACTCCACTGCACACACAGCCTACTATCTAAGAAGTCCTGGGGTCAGGAAGGGGCCACACAGCTCCACCTCCCGGTTCATGAGGATGAATGTGTGGGGATCCAGGAGGGCAGAGAGTTGGTTTGATCTCTGTGCAGGTTCCCAGGTCAGAACAGGAACAAGAACTGAGGCCTCCTGACTCCTAGCTGGAGTGCATTCTAGCAGAGGTTGGGGAGCGTTTAAACGGGAATCCTGTGGTCCAGGTGGGAAGACAGTTTGACAAGGAGGAGCCAGGCAGGGAGAGTACCTGTGCTGTCACCCCCTGATGCTTCTCAGGTGCCACCTGGGACCCTAGGCATGTCTCCAGTGGCTGCTCTGCTCATCTCGCCTCATCTCCAGGAGAGGAGAGGACAGAGGTTGCTAAGGGGAAAGAAACATAAAACCAGTCCTCGCAAGTGAACAGGCAGCAAGGCCAGAACAGGGCAGGACTGCACCGAGCGGGAATGTGTTCATTCTGCGTGGTGTCTGGTTTTGGTGGGGACTGGCAAATATGGAGAGCCATGGGGAAGCATTGAAGCCTCCTGTGTGGAGGCAGTTGACTGGACAAAAGCCCGCCCTAGAACCACTGTACTGGCAACCGTCTCTGTCACAGGTCATGCCTGTGTCCTGTTTCTCCATCTTTGACGCGGTATACGTTTTTCTCTCATGAGTGCATTGTCCGGTTTACCCAGCCTATCGCAAGTCAGAGCTGATGATTGGGGCTCATTAAGATAATCCTACTTGGAAGCACATTCCTCAGGACACACTTGTGTCCTGTGTCCCCTGGGCAGAGGCTAAGGACAAGGAGAGGAAAACAAAAGCCGCGTGTGCTCACTTTGAGGTTCCGTATTCTTTCCATCCACACGGGTGACATGCATGTGGCTCTCACACGCCATCCTTCTGAAGGGTCATTTTAGGCCTCCTACTCTCTGGGCTAGGGAAAACTGACCGGGTTCTGGGTCTCTCCAGAGTCCAGTCTTGGTTTCCAAGCAACTTTTCAGCTCGCTTGCAGTATGCCGTGTACCCTCTGTCCTGGCCTCCTCTCCTCCAACTGTCTGAAAGCCTTAACTATTGCCTGAGGGTCTGCCTGAGGCCTTTCTTTCTCCACAGAGCCTCCTCCAATTCCTTTAGGCCCTGCAGAGTCCCAAAGACCATGTGCCGTGGGCCTAGGGAGGATGCATGTGTCTTTTACAGCCTGTGCCTTCTCCTCTTGCCCCCGACCACAGGAGTGCTAAGTAAGCACTGAACTGATGGCCTCTTTGTAGCTAAGGTACAACTAAGGCCTGCCAATCCAGCACCATTAAGGAACCTGGTCACTGCTACCTCCTTTCCTTCCTTAAGCATGACTGGCCACCTCATTGCACACATGTTTATATGTGTGTGCACATGCATGGACACACACAAGGACCTCTAGCGACTCGCCATAATCTTCAGCCTAGCCTTCCATTCTGCATGGTGCCTGCTATTATGTGAGCAGAGAAGAGGTAAGTTTTCTGACTAGATCCAATGCTGGAGGTCCAAGCTGTGTCAAACAAAGGTTAGCTGCACCGAGCAAAAGCTCACTCAGCCCTGTGGGTTTCCCTACAAGAGGCTGGCCGAATATGCGTGCCAGCCGCCATCTTCACAGCAGGATGATTCGTCCCGCTTCGTCTCCAGGCTCACTGACCATGGACATGTTACCAGTAGCCTCGACCCTGGAGTGGGCACCCGAAGGCACTTAAGCCCAGATGAAGTTGGGGGAGGATGAGGAGAGAAGAGCGTTGTCTGTGAACCCCACCATATGGCATTCTCGGTAAGTCAAATACATTTCAAACTTTGCCTGGCAATCAGAACTGTAGTGACAACAGGGTGACCACTTATAGGGTCACTGACTGGCCAGTCCGACTGCGCAGATGTAGAATTTTCTAGAAACCCTTAACACTGAATCCACTGGTCTTCTAAGAAAGAGATAATTCTCTTTCCTGAAGGAATCCCATTTCCTTTCATGATTAGGATCTTTCCATCAAAATGCTCCAAGTAAATATTATAATTAGCCTCATAATAAGACGCTTTTATCTAATTACTGTATCATCCATTCAAAGGCACACAATGGGAAAGTTCTGGAAGACAAACAAACCTGGGTTTCAGACTTGCCAGTTATCTTCCCACTAGCAGCTTTCATTTATCTTGTCAGCCAAAATAAATATTTAATATCCCTCTTCGTTGCTTTAAACAGACTACTGTAAAAACTGGGAAATACACACAGCCCAAACACAATCGCAGAACATTTGGGTCGTCAAGACTTCACAAAGCCAGGAAGCCCCAACTTGGAGCTAATGGCCATTTGCCCCCAAGCACAGGCACAGCGACGCCACAGAGAGGTTAAGGAACTGAACTTGTTTATAGGGTCGCTGGGACGGCCCCTGGGACCTTCCCAGCTCATTTCCCCGGCTGCACAAGAGCCGGCTCCCATAGATAAGAGTGGCATCTGCTCTCTCCATCAGGGCAGAGGAACCACTTCTTTCTTCCTAATTAGAGAGCCTTGACTCACTAGGAGAAGAATCAGTCAGGGTCACCCATGAACTTGAGAGTCAACTCAGGGCTGATCTGAGAGGAGAGGGAAATGGGTAAAGATTGAATATCATCAGATCTCGAAGCTGAGGACAGAGTGTATTCCTTAATGATGAGCAGAAAAAGAAGTAGACCAAAGATGGAGGGAGCAGAGACAAGGCCAGGCAGCTACAACGAGGCCGGAGAGGAAGAAAAAGAGGAAATAGACAATGCACAGTGAAAAGGTTACTTGGTTTTGAAGTCAGCGTTACACCGAGAAAGTGTGTGGACCAGACGAGGGCTTCGACCTTGGGAGTGAGATGCGCCTGTAAAGTGTGCTATGATTTATTCAGGTCCCCAGCCCCAGTGTAAAAAGCTGTTACAAGGCAGAACATGTCTGTAACCCTGGTGCTGGGGTAGGAGGTGGTGTGGTGGTAGAATAGACAGATCCTGGCAGCTTACTGGTCAGCCAGTCTAGCCAAAACCCTAAGTCCCGACTCACTGCGAGAGCATTTCAAAACCCAAGGTGGAGAATGACACACACACACACACACACACACACACACACACACACACACACACAGAGAGAGAGAGAGAGAGAGAGAGAGAGAGACCCAATGTTGACCTCTGACCTTAGAAGCATGACCTCAGGCAAGGGAACCCATACATACACGTACACACAGACGCACACAAAACAAGGCGTGGTGTGTTAAAAGTACATGTCTAGAAGTGCTGTACAGAATGGCCTACCAGAACAAGGCTAGGAAGAGAATTACTTTCTGAGTGTCGTCCCCTCAAGAGGCAGGAGAAACCAGCCACGTGCCTCACGGGGCTCACGTTATTCGTCCCGGCTGTTAACGACCATAGGTTGTTCATGAGCGGGACAGAGCTCGCTGGTTTCAGATGCCACTGCCTGGAGACCAGGAAGACCTGGGTGCTATTTACCCCTGTTCCCTGTAGAGGTAAAGGGTTTGCTAAGCAAATTAATCATGTAAACGAGATGTCTACAGAGTATTGGAACTCTTCATGAAGATGAGATTTCTGAGCACCTTTGTTTTCCCAAGAATGCTTCCACTAATAAATGCTTCCACTCAAGTCTGCATTTTCCTTCCATGCTTTAACGACTCTGGAGACACTCATTTTAGTTTCTGTATGTTTATAAGCACTGGCAATGCATTTCTTTAATGATATCTAGATTATTCACTACTCAGACTTCCAGACCTATTCATTCTAATATATTTTTATATAGATTGTATTTGTATATTGTATTGTATTTGCTTTAAGTAACAGCCCTTAAACCTTGCATGTCACTTAAAATACTGCCCAGTTATATGAAGTCTATCCAACCAGCTCTATGGTTAATGGAAAATCTGTTTCTCTTCTCTGTGTGAGATGTGTTGTCTGTTTGTAGGGTGAAGCTATATAGCGGAAGGTAGCCTGCTCTCTCTTCTAGACCAGTCCTGCCCTGCACGCCACCAGCCATCTTCTAGTAGACAAAACCGTACAAACAATATGAGAGAAACGTGAAAAGTAGATCATGGAATGGTTCGAGCTGTGAGATCTAGGAAACTCTGAGGTAAACTCCAGAGAGAATTTGTAGACCATTTCCAGCAGTCTAGATGAGGCAGGATAACACATGAGTGTTTTTACACATTCAAACACAGTTAGGGCTAATTCCAGAACACTGTCAGCTGAGCAGGTACACGGACACAGAGCACATTAGAGCCTAACTTTAGATCTAAAGAAGCACATGATAACCCCTGAGAGGGATGGGCCTGCAAAAGTACTTAGAATCTGTTATGTATACACCAGAATCCGTGCACGGTCTTTGCAAAAGATAACCCTGAACTTAAGACAATACCGTCCTATAGTAAAGGCAGCAACAAGTTTATCAAACATTTCCAATGTGCAATAAGAACATAATATCTTACAATTAATTTGCTTGAAGCCAGTCTGTTTTATTCTTGAACTTAAAACACCTCGGGGCTGTCTTCACACATGCGTGTCTCACGCCTTTTGATTCTTTATCATTTCCTCCTTAAAACTGCATTTATTTGTGTGTATATGTGTATGTGTATGGGTGTGCATGCCATGGCATGTGTGTGTGTGGAGGCCAGAAGAGCACTTGTGAATGTCGGATTTGTCCTTCCACCATGTGGGTTATTCTGGGGGTTATTCCTGGCTTGGCAGCAGGAGCCTCTCTCTCTGCTGAGCCATCTCACCAGTTACTTTATGGGTATTCTTTTCACGAGCCTCAACTCTCCCCTCACTTTATTCATCTTATTGTTCCTAGGCTCTTTGACTAAAATGAATTCACCATAAATCTTTTTTCCAAAGGTTTACTTTGTGTGTGTGTGTGTATACATGTGAATACAGATGCCAGAGGTTGGATTCCCCTGTAAGTAGAGTTACAAGTAGTTGTAATTATATGTATGTCGGGGTGGGGGGGACAGATGGACCCAATGTTTAGTTTCTCTGCAAGAGCAGTAAGCGCTCTTAACTGCTGAGCCCATCGCTTCTTGAGATGGCTTTCTTCGCTGTTCTTCTACTTGGCCACTAGATGGCATCTCCACATGAATTTAAAATCCCAGTCCCTTTAAAGGATTTGCCAATGACTTTGGTCTTCCTTGGATGAATGGCCGGTTCTGTTTTGTACTACAAATTCACTGTGGTTTCGTTAAGCTGCTTGTATCTCAAGCTCAGAGCCCTTAGCCACCCTTTCTTCCTTCTCTGATACAATAGTTTCCATACATGGTATCTTAAGAAACAGACTCATAACTCCTATGTTTGAGTGCACAGTAGAGAAGAGCATCCTTAACACTCAGGATGCCGGGGCAGGAAGACTGTTGCAAATCGGCGCCATCCTTGGGAGGTGGGTGTTGGAGGGAAAGACTTTTTCCTCAACCTGGCTAAGCAACTTTACATCCCGTTGTCCGGGCGACAGCCGTCAGTGGTAAACAGGCTGAGCACCCTTCATCTGAAAAGCGGATGCTCAAATGTGCCAACAAGGCATCTGAAAAGTTTCGGGTTCTGGAGCATTTTGGATTCTGAATTTCCAGGCTGACTTCGGAAAGTCTATATACAACATTTCTCCCAAATTCTCAAATCTGAAACATGTCTAGTTCCAGGCTTTTCAGATAAGCAATAATGTCTGGGTCATGACTGTGCCCTGTACATAACTGGGAATGGCAGAAGGTATTGGAGGGTTTTTGAAGTATTTACTGTCTCAAATAATTTTCAGGCACCCTCTCTCCCCACTAAGGGACCATAACTGAGTTTTGAACCACAAGTGCATCAGAAGCAGCTGTTTGAAATGGATTGATTGTGGAAACCTGGGAGCTCAACAGTGAACAGCAACCTCCTGGGCTGCCTTTCTCCTTCCTCTCTTCCCTTCCTATGAGCCCCCCCCCTTTTCTTTTACTAGATAGATGAAGCCCATTGACACAAACAATCAAAGGAAAGTAGCCTTTGTGACCTCCAATGTGACTGTGGATTCAAACTGCCTGCCTTTCTCCAGATCCTTTCTAGCTTTCCCTAGGGAAAACCATCTCCTTTGTGCCAGATGTCACTAAACCAGGAGCATTCACTGGGTAAAATGGCAGAGCCCTGCCCTGCACTCGCCATCACATGTAGGTGCTGGGTTTGCAGCATCTCTCTCAGAAGGGTATGTTAGAGTGTGTACGCACACCCACACACTGCTCCCCATCCCTACACAGTGAAAACAGAACCAGCCCCTCCCCAGCCCCAGCCCAAAGCAATCGAGAAATAACACTGAGGGATTAAACACTTAAAATAGTCCCTTCGTCAGCCGGCATGCCTGTCCGCTGGTGACCTAATCCGCTAATCGGTTGAACACTCCGGGTGGCACCGCACACTGTGTATGTGTGTGTGTGTGCATCCCTCTGCAATCCTCTCTCCAGCACGCCATCAGCTCCCTTGAAAGGCAAGGTTATGCTGAAGATACAGTGTGTCCCTAGACGTCACAAGCAGCATCTCTCTCTACATGGTGAGTCACAAAGCCCTAAATCACAGGATCCTTCAAGGGAGGATCTACCCTGCCTGTCAGTCCCGAGCCAAGCTGAAGAAGTCACCACGGTGCCCCTCCCCCTCTCTGTGTACACGGTGTCTTCAGTCCCTTTGGGGACCCGTTTCTTGTACTTTTCCCTTTAACCCAAGGCTAGCGCTCTTACCTAAACCCGTTCAAACCACAACAGTGACTGACCAGATTAACACTGAACTAACTTTCCAAGGGATAGATCCCTCACCTTAAAACTAATCAAAGTCTGAGGGTTCCTTTTCAAAACCTTTCTTCTCTGTTATCTGCAGATGGCAAGGGGTTTGAGGACAGCGAGGGTTTCTCTGCTTATGAAGCCTGGGCATGGCTGAGATCCACTCAGAGGCACCCCCGACTTCCATCACCCACAGCCCCGGCCACTTGCAGGCGACTGGATAAGGGTCCCAAGTACCATTTCACCTCAAAGCTGGTGACGTGGATCAGACATTGGGACTTCCAAGAGTATCTCAGAAGACTGCTGAGGGCAAACACCATAGAGCTGTCTTCTGCCTAGAGTGTTCATGTGGACACAGGATCCTATGTGATGAACAACCTTCTGCTGAACAGGGATCCAGGGACCACCACCCTGACAACAGCGGCAACACTAAAATGACCATCAGAGCTGACTAATGAAGTTCAGGTTTCTCTCCCCACAAGGTTGTAGTACTTTTCCTAATTACTTAATAATAAACTTACTTAATAAACACTACCTCCCACCGCTTTGAGTCCTAACTCCGATGTAGTCAGAACTAGGAGACAGGAATATGTCAAGGATTCTCTTACATAAGTTCTGAAATGGGGCCGTAAGTGATAGCCAGTCCCGAGATGAGAACACTAACTCACACCAGGTCCATCTAGACTCAGAGTGAAGAATCTAAGCTAATCTGGAAAGCAGAACTGCTCCCCTGTAAGAACCAGATACCACTAGATGTCTAGATGGGAAAGAGATGGGAAAGAGCTCCCTGGCCTGAGGCTGGCGGGAGCTTCCGTCTTGGGCCTTGGAGGCCTCCTGCTATTGGGGAACACCAGGCAGTTACTTGCTCATGTGGGCCACAGGCTTTCAGAAGCAAACTCATTTCCTTGAGCTCAGGAGGAAGATCTTTGCTTTGGGGAGGCCAGAGACGGATATGAGCTGAGACACAAAGCCTCCTCAGTCTACGGAATGGCATTGTGCTTTTCCAAATGCATTCCCAGCGGTGACCTCTTCTCACAATGACCCTATGACATACATCAAGAGCAAATCATTCCCGTCAGAAGGAGTGGCCCAGAGTTTCAGGTAGTATGGAGTTGACTTGGGACACTGCAGAGTTGAGGTCATGCTGGGTAAGGTAGTCAGGCACGGTGGTGCCATCTACTCAGGCTAGGCATAACCCAGCCCAGTCCCTCACAGGCTTTCCTTCCCCTGGTGCAAGCCGCTGCTCATCACAATCTGTTCTTTCTGTCTTTCTCCTCCACATCCAGATCCCAGCAGCAGGGCAGGAGGGGTTAGGAACTGTGGTGTAGTCTACACCTTGCACCTAATGACAACCCCAATGATAAAGACAGCATGCCTTCCTTGTGTAGTCTTCTGTGTGCTCCCAACTCCCATAAAGGTGGGAACAAGAGCTTCCACTGACCATGTATGAAGACAACAGAGCCTAGGCCATCTTGTGCAAGTCTACATTCTCGCTTCTGGGTCCCCCAAGAGAATGTCCAATTGCCTTGGACTTAGGGATCAGAGTCCAGTCTAGCTCACTTCAAAGTCTTCACAAGGAGGCTAGCTGATAAAAATGAGTCTATACATAGCAGGAGCAAAGGCTGAGTGAGACCTGTCAGTCATGGAAAAGAACTGGAGAAAGCCAACTAGTGTAGGTCAGGATCCAGGCCAGAACCCTACTCTTCTGGCTAGTCTTTGAATCAGAATACTTAGAAAGTTTCTTCTAGACTCTTGTCATGTAGGACAAGAAACAGCCCTTGAAAATTTCTTCAGACACTAGATACATAAGTGAACAAATTGCACATACCATAACAACGACAATAATCACCCCAGAACAGCTCTGCAGACAGACCCAGAGGCTGTGTCAATGGGAGACTTCAAACTATGATGCTCGGGACCTCTGAGCAGGACTGGTAAAAAGGACGTCAGTCTAGAAACTTGCAACCAGCAATCCAACACTTGGGTCCCAGTCCCATCCCTGTACTGTAGGCACACTCTCTCATACACAGACACGCTCGGGTAAGACCCACCCTGGTCCTTGTTCATGCCACACATTGTCAACACTTCACCTGTCGTCACAGTAGGTGAACTTCATGTCCATGCTGTGGCGGCTCAGGAACGTCTTGCTGTCCAAGGGGATGTCCATGTGGGATGGGTGCTGGATTGGCTCACACATGATGATGAGGCAGGACAACAATGGCTCCTTGTAGCCACAGAGGCTGCTGTGAGGGGGGCAGTTGTTGTACACCCTCACTTGACCAGTGCAGTGCAAGACCTGGGGACCAATGACAGCAGTCAGGAAAGTCCGAGGTACCCCCTGCTCCCACGTGAGACCGGAACCCATAGCTAACAGCCTACCTTCCAGGTGGCTGACTTGAGGTTGACAGTGCGGCCTCTGTTGGTGACTGTACACTTCATCCTCATGAAGAAGTCGCGCTCGGTAGACATATCTTTGCTTTTCTTCCCAAAACCAGAGCCTGAGTGGGCAAGGGTGTGGGAATCAGTTGCATTAGTCCCAAATCACAATGTTTCTAGGCAACTTGGGTCTGCGTTTCCTAGCGGTTTGCCGTCTAGCGCTTGCAGTCTGCCATGGGCACAGAGTGCTTCAGCCTGAGGAGCAATGGTACCTCAGCTGCCGCATGCACCCTAAGCCCCGCCTCGCTTATGGTCAGAACTAGAGGACGGAAATAGGTCAAGGAAGCTTTTTACAAAACTTCTAGTGACGGCCACTTCCACTCAGGGGCCATGGGCTAGCTCCAGGTCTGTGGAGACTCAGAGTGGATAGAGGGGCTACTGGAAGGCAGAGCTGCTCTCCTGAAGAAACCAGATGCCCTTGATGCCCATCTTGCAGAGGCGCCGGGCCTGAGGAAGGCTGAGTAGAAGCTCCCGTGTTACTGAATCCCCAGGAGCATCAAGGTCCGAAGGCAGGTGCTGGACCATCATCTGGTACCCACTGCACTTAGCAGGCAGTCCCTTGAGAGCATCAGGCTCGGACCACAGTTCTCAGCAGCCTCTCATGGGGCAGGCCGGGTCCTCCAGTGGGAAGTCTGAGGGAGACCATGGTTACTCCAAGGACATGAATCTGTCCAGTTAGAATCTTCCTTCCAGTTAGACTTATCCTTGGACACTCCTGTGTGCTCTTTCTAACCCATCTCCCAGGAACATGGACAATCTATATCCTATCTGCATCCCGGAACCACTATGTTCTGGATAATGTACCATCAGTTTTCTCCTTAAGGGGTCATGTGTCAAGGAGGGGAGGGGAGGGAGGTGAACACGAACACACACACACACACCTTCTTTTATATGGAACTGGGTGGACAAGTCTATCTGAAAGATGTTCTTGACAAAGATCAATTAGATCACCTTTCATCCAGGATTAAATAAATCACTTGAGACAAAGAACATGCAGAGTCTTTCCTTTTGTACAAGTCTCCAGTGCCTGCCCAGTTTTTCTGCTTCTTGTTCTGCAGAGTGGTACATACAAGGCCAGGTGTGTCTAAATTGTGTCTTTACTGCCAGCTCCATGTTGGGCCTTCACAAGCCCAGCATTATAGAGCAATCTAGAGACTTCCTTCAAATAGCCACACTGCTCTTTATAAGAGAAGCTGCCAACATCTGCACTCACACCTCTGAGGAACCTTGATTTCTTTGACTGACATAGTCTAGAAGAGCCGTGGAACCAAGGAATCAGGATTCTTGAACTGAATTTAAATATTTTTGGGGGAACCCACTAAGTAATAGACTGAATGTTGTCCTGATAAACTGTTTCTCCCATAATTATGCTTTTATAATTTTAGTTTTTAAGTGGGGTTTGTATATGATTAATTGTAACTGTACTGGGGGAGCCCTAGGAGTTTGGGATGAGGGGACCAGAGATTCATTTGTGGCTATTTGTCTGGGTTGCTATTGTGAGCACCTAATTCTCTAACCTTCAGTATCTCCCCATTCTGGTTTGATAGTACCACTTCAGCTTAAACATTTTCAGTAGCTCCCAACTGTCTGCAGGGCAAACATTTGAGGCCTTCGACCTCACCAGCAAAGCATTCCACAGCCTGTCTCCCAGTCTTTCTTCCTCCAGGAATCCACCCTGACCCTTTGTTTTTAGACCATGAGTCGAGTCTATGCAGACTGAAACCTTCCATGAGGATTTGTTGATTCACTGGGTTTGATTGATCCCAACTCCCATTCATGAATCAAAAGACGTAAAATTCTCCTCAGCTGAGCAGAGGGCTCTTAGCTGTGAGCCAGCACATCTGGAAGCTAGAAAATGCTGGACTTGACCTCATCTTTTGCCATGGACTTGAAAAGGTCACGAGTAGCACAGGAGTGAGATACTTTGTTCAGCTCACAGAATCAAACAGATTTCAGTCAGTATTGAACTGAGGCCAAGAGCCCAGGGGCTAGTGAGTTCATTCTTAAGTGAAGAAACAGTGAGAGACATGTAACATGAATTGCTAAATGGTCTTTTAATTAAAAAAAAAAAAACGGAGCCTGATATTAGGGTAAATGCTGATAGATCAGAGACAAAGGAACAAGTCACTGCCACGTCTTACCTCTAGGATCCCTCAGCCTGAAAAGCCTTCAGTTCCTGTCTCCTCAAGCCTTATCTACCTCTCTTCACCCAGCCATCACTTCCTTCCTAGTGCTGGGATTAATGGTGTGTGTGTGCTTCCCAAATACGGGGGGATTAAAGGTGTGAGATCTCAAGTGCTGGGATTAAAGGTGTATGACTCCCAAGTATTGGAATTAAAGATATGTGCCACCACTGCCTGGCTCTGTTTCTCTCCTAGACTGAATTAATCTCATGTAGTCCAAGGTGACTCTGAACTCACAGAAATCCAGATGAACCTCTGCCTCCCGAGTTCTAGGATTAAAGGTGTGTGCCACCACTGCCTGGCATCTATGTTTAATCTAGTGGCTTGTTCTGTCCTCTGATCTTCAGGCAAATTTTATTAGGGTACACAATATATTGCCACAGAGACACCTCTTTAGAAAGTGCTTCTGAACGCTTGCAGGTAAAAATAAGTGGACTAAAGGGTAAACTGTGTGTCTCAATGGGCCACACTACAGCTTCCAGGACAAGATTCTTCTTCTTTTTGTTTTTGTTTGGTTTGGTTTGGGTTTTGGATTTTCTTTTAAATTTAGTTTTGATTTGGGGTGGAAGGGGGCAGTGTTGGGGAGATACTGAACGCATGATGTAAAATCCACAAAGAATCAATAAATTTTTTTTTTTTAAAATGTGTTTCTGAAACCTCATGTGTGTTGGTGTATGTCTGTAATCCCAGGATTTGGGAGGGAGGATTACAAGTTTTAGGCCAGCCTGGGCTACTCTGCAAGATCCTACCTCAGAAAGAGAAAGAGAAGGAGGGAGGGAGGGGAGGAGAGAAGGAAGAGGGGAAGAAAATGCCAGTATGGTAGCACCTTCACCATAGAGAACCAATCATTCTCTATAGTCTAGAATTTCTCAGCAGCACAGACAAGACATTAAATAAACTCATGGTGGTCCCCAGCCTGTGTCCTCTGGGAGTCAGTAGGGCAAGGCCTTCAGACAGAAAGCAACGATCCAGGTGAGAGGTCGGGACAGCACTGGAAAGGGAGGTGGTTACAATTTTACAAAGCTTTGTAAGCCCAAGTGAGGATTGCAGTCCTCTGTACCAAGAGCGGAGGTAAGCCCATGAAACGTCAGCTTCTGCAGTGTGCATGTGATGAGAAAACCTTGCAGGTGTGGTTCCTGCCTTTGTCATTCAGGTTGGATGAGCACACGCCCCACGGTAGTGACAGGTGAGAGATGGGAAGGGTGATATCTTGATGGGCAGTCTGTCCAGCCCAGTGATAGGCGCTCGGGTTCAGAGAGGATCTTGGGCAGTCATTGGGCACCACTGCTGCCTACAGCTATGGCTCATTTTGTTTAGTTTTGAAAGATTTTTACTGTATTTTTATCCATGTGTTTGTGTGCACATTTGTGCGAGTGCCCACAGAGGCCAGAAGAGGGCGCTTGACCTCCTGGAGCTGGAGTTACAGGTGGTTGTGAGCCATGGGTTGTGGGAGCTGGGAGGCACGCTCAGGTCCTCTGGAAGAGCAGTCTGTGCTCTTAACCACGGAGCCATCTCTCCAGCCCCAAAGTTTTAGTACTTCTGACGATCCCCATTCATGCCTTTTTGTTGAATGTTCTTAGCGATGAAGCCAGGTGCCTTCTGCCTTTGCAGACTCTCACACCCACTGGCACCCACTGGCTAGATACCCATAGAGTTCAGTACAACAGAGGGTTTAAAACCTTCCCCATCAAACCTTTCTGTCCCATGTCTCATCACTACAGGCTCCATCATTACATAGCTCCTGTAAGAACTAGTCTTCAGTGCTGATCCTAAGGGCCGTGCCTCCTGACACACACCCAGCCAGGGTAGGCTTAAACCTTGCATCAACCAGCAAAATGGGGTAGAAGTGATGATGTCCCAGTTTCAGGACTCAGGTCTGGGAAGGTCTGTCTGCTTCTACTGCTGCAGTTTGCAGAGAGAAAAAGAGTTACATGGTCCTGAGCTGCCATATAAGATGGCTTTTCTAGAGTCCCCTCATGAAGAAGGCTACTGTGAAGCTCTATAGTGTGAGCTGTGGTCACTTGTGTCCCAGCTACAAGCCACAGGTAAGCCATGTTGATCACGTCAGCCTAGTCCAGCCTCTGGTGACTGCAATCCAGCTGATGTCATATAAAGCAAGAGACCTGCCCACAGAACCCACAGGAACTTGGGAGATTGCTTAAGCCTGTGTTTTGGTTGGTTTGATACACAACAAAAGACATCTGTAGCATTTCCCATAAATAATCTGGCGTAGATGAAGTTATTGGTTTGGGTGGTGTCACTTGGCAGAGATAATTGATCTCAGGTGATGAAACCTCCTAGAGATGGCACCCCTGACCTGAAGGAGTACCCTGGCAGTGTGACATCAGGTGCCATGTATGGTCCCCGGGAGCTTTTCTGAGTCCTGGGTCATATAATCTCAACTCCAAGGCTGCATATCCACCCAAGAGCTAGTCCAACTGGAGCTTATGGAGGTCAGCTTTCCCAGCACCATACCATAATCCATCTGGCCTATATGAGTCGGCTTGTGGAGGGGATCACAAGGAGAATGGAAACACAGAAGAACACGTTACCATTTTTGAGAGTCAGGTTCTCGCGGATCTCCTCATGGTCACAAGGATGCGTGAAGTCAAAGATGCTGTGTCCTGTTAGCTCTACCTGTTTTAGAAGCAAGGATGGACTTCGTCACTCTTAACAATGACTCTAAGAGGGAGCCGGGAGGACTTCCAGATTTGGAGACAGGGAGGAGACTGAATTGAGTGGTCCCTGACAGTCTCTGGCCAATATCAGGTCCATGGGCTCACAGATGCAGCCGGGTGCTATTGATATCGACAGGGACTTGGTTCCCAAGGGCTGCCATGTTAATCTAGCTATAGGATCTGCTAGGATGGCCACCAGCAATGGCAAGCCCCATGCCATCGGGAGCATGTTCCTACGGCTTGTGGCCCAAGGATTGTAATCATCAGGACGGGCACGTGTAAGGAGCTGTCTAGAGAGATGGTGGCCAGGACCCGCCCATTAGTTTCTATTCCCCCAAATGAAGACATTTGTCCCGTTTGAAGGAGGCAGAGGAGGGGGTCACCTGGGTCAGTCCCATGAACTTGCTGATGTTTTCTGACAGAAAGATCATATCACCGTCTTGGGTCACCACGGCGATGAAACCCTCCAAGGCCTTCAGGTACAAGTTATCCATCTGCTGGTCAGCCTCAGCTTCAGATTCATTCTCAGAGCAGACTGGAAAGAGAGGGACAGACAGCGTTCATGAGTGTGGTGTTAAAACCACTGAAGGGACAGAGGACTGTCGGGCATGGTTTTAGGGCACAAGGTGGACTTCTTGGGAAAAGCATACTGCCAACTTAGTGTCTGCCACATGCCTGACGAGTGGACACTAGATGAAACACCCAGAACACACTGATGATGATTTGGGGGAGAGCATGGTTGTCATGGTAACAGTACTTGCACTATCAGTAGTAATGGTGGTGGGAGAAACTGGAGATATTTTAGCTGCTAATATATGTGGAGCAACAACCACAGGCAGACACGGTACTAAACATAGGTGTTACAATGACTCACGAAGTAGGGACCATTCCTTAGTCTCATTTTCCAGAGCTAGACTTACAAGAGTTAAGCCATTTGCCAAAGATTGTGAAGTCTAGAAAGTTAGCAAGCCCCGGGGGCTGAACGCAGTGGCCACATTCGACCATCTTGCAGGCTTTGGAGTCAAATAGCATATCTATTCCCAGCTCTGTCTCCCACTGGGCTATGACTTTGAGTAACAACTGCTTGAACATCAGCTTCCTCATCAGCAGAGCCAGAATAGTGATTTCCATCTCCTTGGAATCAACAATTGTGACCTCTTTCCCCCATCTGCTGCTCCCTCTAAGACATCGCCACTGTCCTCAAATTGTTCAGAGCCAAGGTGGAGAATTCATAGCGCACACCTCACAAATCTAAAGAAACACTCACACATACTACAGTGGGGTACCCAAGTGGGGGTGCAGAGAGCAAGTGCTCCAGGAGTCAGAGGAGGAGAGTTAGTTTGCAGTGATGAGAGATGATTCTTTCCAAAGAAGCAGGACTGAGAAGACTCCTGAAACAGAGTTCACTGTAAGATACAAAGAGAGGCTTGTCAGTCGGGACAGGATTGGGCTGCCATTCCAAAATGCATGGGGCAGGCTTCCTCCCAGGACTGAGAAGAGCCCACCTGGATGTAGACGATCCATCTCCCAGTATCAGAGACTGGACAGGTAAAGAAAGCCCAGTGTTCTGAAGGACCTCCTCTTCCAGCTGAAGGAGCAGAGGTGGCATCTTAAAGCACTGTTGGGGACATTAGTCTGGGACTAGCATACAGAGTCGTTTATAGAAAATGAAACTTAGAGGCCCAAAACAGTGAGAGTACAAGTGGCGGATTAAGGAGGCAGATGCTGGGGGTAACGTGGGGATAGATCTACCCTAAACCATGCACTCTGTACACCCTGGACTGCCAAGTATACCTTTGCTAGCTGCAAAATATAGGCTCTCAGGCCCCGGCCCTCCACCGTTATCCTCAGAATACAGACTGTTCCTTCTTCTAGTTCTTTAGTTAATGCCAAATGTATGTGTGCTTTGAAAATCTGCATTCAGCCAGTTGTGGTAGTGCAGGCCTTGAACCCCAGCTCTCAGGAGGCAGAAGCAGGTGGATCTCTGAAATCTGAGGCCAGTCTGATCTACATGGTGAGTTCAAGGCTAGCCGGAGCTACGTAATATGACCTTGTCTCAAAAAATAGAAACAACAACAAAATATGTATTCATCTAACACACGCATCAGTTCAGGAGAGCCTGGCCTGACTTACAGAACGAGAGGTTTCGGGGGTAGGATACACTGATGTAAAAGGAACCTTTCAAATGGAGACTCCTCAGGGGAGTATAAAGTGCCATTAGATAGACTGGCCACTTAGCAAGTGACATCACTTATGCTGTGCAGTCAAGATCAAAGACCAAGCGTGTTCAGTTTTCCTTTCTTCCTTTCCGTGAACCCTCAAATGTGAGCATCAGCAGAACAGCCCTAGACGTGCAGATGATCCCATGAAGGGTCTTTAGTGGGACTGCTGGGGACCAGCTACTTTGCAGGGCCCAGAATCAGAGACCGTGCCGGGAGTCCCGGACCCTGCCATTTCTGCAGAGGAATAGAATGGGACTAGTCTCCTGGTAACCTTCCTTGAGTTTACCAACAGGATGAGGCACAAGGAAGGCAATGCCTTCTCTCCAAACCTAGTTCAAGCAGCCAGAGCTTTCTACCACCTACCTGTGCCACACTGGATACCCTCCTAGGGGCTCAGCCCGATGCTCTTTGGCAGCTAACCAGTCTTCTGGACTAATGAGGATGAGCTCATTATGGGGGAGGAAGCGAAGCAGCTGCCGATGTTGGCACTCCCGGGGAGCATCCATGCTTAAACAGGGGTGGTAGGAGAGAGGGCAAACTCGGTGGGTACGTCAGGACCTCCTGGAGGTTAAGAAAGAACTTCTGGGCCCAGGACAGCTATGCAATTTACGGCGTTTTGTGCAAAGGAAAAATGTGGAAACTCTTGTCGAAAAATTAAGCCACGCCCAAGACCCTTGCCAGTATGAGATGGTGCTGGAGGGGTACACTTCTGGGCTCCCTTCATCATTCAGGGGTACCTGATCTAGGAAATGGGCAAGAAGAGGGTTTCAACTGCATTTGGGTTACTAGATGGCCACTTTCTCCAGACAAGCAGAGACCAGCCCTGAAGCCTACTGAGAAGTTATTTTCTCCTCAGCTTCTTTGATCTCAGTGGTAACACTGACTTCAAAATCTGGAGTAATCCCAAGACAGACTATTTGGGTTAACTAGGCCCAGGGAAAATAGTTCTGCCTGAAGTTGCCTGTTTCTAACAGGCCCAGCACAGCCAAGCGGCTTTCCACAGTGTCCAGTCTACTTCCTTCCAGGAGGTGGCGAAATTGGCTCCAGTGGCGGGTTGACCAGCCTTTGGAGGCAAAGGAGGGAGAAGGGCGCTCTGGGGCCACGACGAGAAACAGAACATCTTGAGACTGAAGTCACAATGGCTACAGGGTCAAGGACACCAGCAGCCCTCCCCGCTCTTTCCCTGGGACCCTGGAGCAGCCAGGCTCAGGCGTGGTCTCTTCCTTCAATGGAACTATTTGCTCTTACAGCACCTGCTTAGCCTCCTGAGAGTTTCTGAAGGAACTTAGCCAAGTCACTCCCAGCTTGGACGGGGGGGGGGCAGATGTCCCGGCTCCTGCACCCAGAGCCCTGAGCCTCATGTCACATCTCTGCTGAATACCGCTGTGCCTTACCGCTGTGTACATCAGGCCTCCTCCCCCTAGATATCAATACCTGACCCTGCACTGGGCGTGGGAAAAGCGGTGATCATTACACAGTTACTAAGAGTTGACTTACTCTCTGTCTGTCCTGGGCTGGAGAAAAGTGATCGGTTCACCAATGCCACCCCATGACACACTCAGTCCTGTCCTGCGGAGAACTGGGGATACTGAACAATGAAAGCAATCCTGCTCCTTCAGAGATCAAGACTTCCAGGGAAGCCATCCGCTGAGAGGAGTCTAAACTCTTCTCGAGGAGAATGAAGTAGGTGCTCACTAAGGTACTGGCTGGATCTTTTCATTAGCTTGGGTTCGTCGACATCCTGGTCCCTTGCTGCCCAAGACCTGCCAGGGTTCAAATCTCCAAGAAGGACTGTGGTATATAGACCAGCCGCCTCTGCTGAGAAGGGACACGGTCAGCTAGGGAGCACAACAAGGTTCTTTAATGCTAAAAATAGCGCCAGTAAACAGGCTTTGATGACTCCCCACAGCCAGGATATGTGCAGCTGAGGAGGCTTGGGAGCACCTTTTCCGGAGCACTGCTTCACATCCTTCAAGGCAGCACCACCCATGTTGGGTGGCACACCAGGATGGTAGGAGCCGGCTGTTTTGGGTAAACTGGCAGGTGGCAGAGCAGGCAGCTTCTGACTGGGTCTCTGAGGTCCAGCTGTGCCAACGGTGAGGCTGGCCAGGATGCTGGCTACAGTCTTACTCCACCAGGGTTCTCCGTCTCAGCATTTCCTTCTTCAAGAAATTCTGGGACTGCTTGAGCGGTCCTAACAAGGTCAGATACAGGCTTCCTGCTCCAGGGGTGCTTGGCGCTTAGTTATCTCTGCAGGGTCTTTCCTTTTAAAAGCTTTGCCCAGGCAGTTCCTCCGCTCCCAGCACCGCCACAGACCTCCCTCCTGCCCTCCAGGGACACTGACAGCAGACCGAGTTCCACACAAGCCATAAGGACCTGAGTGTGAGCCACTTACTGCATGCACCCGGTACCCCACTGTGGGCAGGCTTGGGCCACCTCACACTTTGGGCTGGGAATAGATTTCACCTGATTTCTTTATTCTTTTTCTTTATCTTTTCCCTTTCTTTTCTTTTTTTTTTTTTTTGTTGTTGTTCTTTCCATATCTGCTCATCCCATCTTCCTCCTCCATGCTAGCCTCCATAAAACGCTATGTGGGGCTACATTCAGTTGATGTCTACTGACTGACCAGACCGTTCGCTTTAAGAGAATGTTGTGAACAAGGGTAGTATTTCTTGAGAGGGCTGCTGGCTCTCTCGACCATTAACATCCTGGCATGAATCATCTTACTGGCTTGCTTCCAAACAGGACAGAAAAAGGCCTTGATTTGGAGCATAGGTGGGGCGAGGGGGTGGGCAGTAAAACAAGTAGGATGGAAACCAGGGAAAATAGGTCTGACCATGAGGCATGAGCGGCTACAGAAGCCACATCAGCTGCCATAATTTTGTGCCCTTTGTCCCACTTTTCCTGGCAGAA
>CABHPQ010174554.1:0-25865 GCA_902168405.1 Peromyscus aztecus
CAGGACCTAGAAAGTAAAATATAAACGACCGGATTTGCAAGCATTCCACCACCCCACCTCAAGACAGGGCCTCACAGTGTAGCTCTGGCTGTCCTGGAAATCATGCTGTACATCAGGCTGGCCTGGAACTCACAGAGATCCACCGGCATCCTGGGTGCTGGGATTAAAAGGATGCACCACTATGTCCAGCTTGCAAGCATTTGCTCCCCCGGATCCCCCCACCCCCCGCCCCAGCAAATGTATGATTTAGAAACTTAAAGCCACATCTGGGTATCGCCTGTTGTGGCTATTTATCTACACTCAGGATGGGGATGCATTTATTTGAAGAACAGCACAGAACTGTGAGAGCCCAGCCCTTTAGGTTGAATTGAGTGACGTCCTGAATTAATGTTTGAGAACACAGCCAATTTGTAAATTACAGATGCACTCCGTCCATTATTTTCAACTGCCTTTCCATAGGGAGGGCAGGCTACCATCAGTAGGGAAGTGCTGTGAGCTAATGGAAGCTCTGCTGAGGCCAAGGTTCGGGATAGTAATCCTGGTGGTCCTGGGCAACACTTCCTTAATTCATATCACAAGACTCCAGGAGCTCTGCATAGCAGGTATCTTCCCCAGGCCCCCAGTCTCTGCATAGCTTTCCTAAAGACAGGAAGATAAAATGACATGGCATAAACAATTATGAGGGAGACATTTGACAGGCAGGTCACTGAGGCAGATAACACAAGACAATGAATTTTCATAGTCATTTTTACTGATGCCCTGTTTTACAATGTGTCCTTTCTGACCCCGTATAGCTCACCCCATATCTGCTTTTCTCAGGGAACTGACTGTAGCAGGAAAGTAGTACTCTCTTTTTTTCAATGTGTCTTCTTAAAAGGTGAAAATTGAGACTTCAGGTCCCTCCTTCCTAGGCTCCTTCACAAATGCCTTGCCTGTTTCCTGTATGTGTGTCTACATTCGGTGTCATCACACTGCAATAGAAAGAGATAATATGTGTCATAAGATGAGGGCCTTAGCTCATTTCTGAGAATTTGAAATAATTGCATCAAGAATTATCTTCCCCATCTTACATATTGATGTTTTAAATGTTGAAGGTATCTGACATAGAGATTTAACTCTCATCCAGCTTTTCTTTTGCCTTTAATTTTTGAAAGACATTCTGTATGCTCAAAATGAATACTTTTCTTAACACATTATTTTTTGCCCAATTCAAACCATGTATAATAGAGAATCAAAATTGTCATTGTCATTCTATAAATAAATGTCCAGAAAAAGAACAGAGAATTGTTGAGGACCAGAGAAGAGCCAGGCCACCTGTGACAGGGTCAGGCTGTCCCTTAGTTTTCTTTGCTACCATCTGTACACAGTTGTCTTTACCTTCCTTCTTTGCTTCCAAATGAAGGAGAGTTCTGAGGCTCTCATACAATTAATCATTTTCAAACAAAAACACAAGACCACCAAGAGGCAATATGTTCTCATGTAAAAGATAACATGAGTAAATGTTATATAGACCATACTAAAGAACTAAATTAATCACTGACAACAGAACAAGGAGAGACATTTTCCTGAAAAGAGAGAGTGTAGTTCAGTAAACTGGAGATGGATTCAGGGGGAAGAGCAGAAGACTATTGATAATGGCCACCACTGTTGTTGTTTATTTTACTCTTTTTAGGGGCCTGCCACCAGCTCCCAAATAAACCACACACAGAGGCTTATTCTTACTTATGAACTGCCCGGCCTTAGCTTGGCTTAGTTTCTAGCCAACTTTTCTTAACCTATCCCATCTATTTTCTGCCTCTGGGCTTTCCCATTCTCTTACTTCTGTAAATCTTACTCGTACTCTGTGGCTTGTTGTACAGCTAGGTGGCTGGCCCCTGGAGCCCTCCTCCTTCTCTGGTTCTTCCTCAATCTCCCTTTCCAGATTTCTCCCTTTATATATTCCTTCTGCCTGCCAGTCCCTCCTATCCTTTCTCCTGCTTTGTTATTGGCCAGTTCTTTATTAGACCATTGGGTGTCTGTCTTAGACAGGCACAGTAACACAGCTTCACAGAGTTAGACAAATGCAACATAAATGAAAGTAACATACCTTAAAATATTCTACTGCATACCATTTTTTGCCAATGAAGCCCAGCTTCTCCCTCAATGTGGATCACATACATTTTGTTTATGTAGCATTTTCCAGTTTACAAACTGTGTTTATCACATTATTGCTTTCCACTAAGAGTATATTGTTACAGGGAATTGGATCTCCCAGTTGTTGATGCTCAGTCTCATTGATTAAACAAAAATTTTAAAACTGACTTAGAAGGAAGCTTAAGAAACATTTTATTGAGAGAAAAATAATACAGCAGAAGAGGCATAAATTTCAGTTCCAACCTAAAAGAGGAAGACATATGAAGAGAAAAAGTCATTTTGAGTTGAGACCAGCAAGCAGCTTCAGAAAGGGTAGAACATCAGAGAAACAGTGAGAAAGCACAGTGCAGAGAAAGCATGTTTAGGTATTTGACTGGTAACAGAAAAAGACATAGAATGAAGGAAAATGGTAGCATGGGAAAGTGGACAAATATAACAGTGAAGATCCATAAGCAAGTGCCCTGGAGGTGGGCTCTCTAGGAGATAAGTACTTTATCTCATTTAGGGGACAGTTATTCTTCTCATGCTATTAGCAAGTCTTTGGGCAAATCAGCTTTCCTTAGGGGTGGTCACATAGACAGTTGGCTTTTAGGTCCAGCTGGATTAACTCTTAAGGGAGAATAGCATATCAAATCCAACCTTTATGATGATCAGGCTGTCTTGGCTCAACCCGGGGGGCAGAACTCAGAATCCTTTTTTCAGACAATGACATAGTAGCTTTCTTTGGGCCTCAACAAAGCCCAGATGCCTTTCCCTTTCTCTGTGGTATTTTAAATCTTAAGTTGTGATGCTTCTCTTTCTAGTGTTATCAGGGAAACAGCAGACAGTGTTAAGGAAGAGTATGAGGAAGGGCTCCATCCACAAGGATTTCCAAGCCTGCTAATGTCTGTCTAGTTACCTTAATACCACGATAATAGAAAAAAGGTAGTATTAATCCTCATAGTATAAACAAAATACCTTTGGGAACTGGGACTAGAGAGGTGCTAAGAGCAATTACTGCTCTTGCAGAAAACCCAAGTTCAGTTCCCAGCACCCACATGGTAACTCACAACTTTCTGTAATTTCAGTTACAAAGGATTCAACAACCTCTTCTGGCCTCCATGGGCACCAGGCATTCATGTAATGCATATATATAAAAGCAGGTAAACACTAATATACAAAAATACATCTTTAAATATATATGTATATTTACATATATAAAAATAAGAAAGTTTTGTACTGAAACCAAAGTTCACACATACATAACGAACAGAAAATCAAATATTTTCTCATCCAACTCAGCATTCTTCCCATCAGTGTGCACCTTCACAGATTGCTGACCTCTCAAGCAATCTGCAGAAGAATCTCTTTCATTCTGGCCAAGACTCTTCACCAGGACTCCTTCAAGACACTGCTCAAACAAATGCTGAGGTCATCCATCTCACTAAAAACTCATTTCTGTGTTGTCTGTAGGTGCTAAGGATCTTTAGACCAAGGTTTCTTTTAAGACTATCACAAATCTATAAGGCCAGTTTCAAACTTTTTCTATGCTCAGTGTCTGCTTTTTAGGAAGTATTTTTTCATTCCTTGTGCTGGCACAGTTGCCTTCCTATCCAAACCCCAGATCACTTCAGACTAGATCTTCCTAAATGATGTAAGCACAAAGAATCTGTCTTTAGTGACTCTCTCTAATTCTTATTCACTCTCATTGTCCATTAGTCTACATGAACCTGGAAAAGAGGGTCTACAGCCTTTGCTCATCTTATAGATTCATCTCAACAGGTAGTCATGGATGTTTAATAAATAGCTCTGGATTTGGTGGAGTTAGGCCTCTGTTTATTACCTCAAAGTGAAATAGCAATGTCAATAAATTTTTAATAAAAATTGACTGTCAGTATAAATGATTAAGCCTCATATATTGAAAGTTCTCCTGTGAAAAATCATTTGTTTTTAATTTGTTTAGAAATTGGCAGCCAACGGTGGTAGCACACACCTATAATCCCAACACTCGAGAGGCAGAAACAGGTATATAAATAATTTAAGGCCAACTTGAGATACATGAGACCTTGTTTTAATTTTTCTTTTTTTTTTAAAAAAAATTGTATTAAACATTTTCAAGCAATATTTTGATCATATTCTTTCACCTTTCCAACCTCCCTTCCTACCCAGTTTCATGTCATGTCTCTCTCAAAAATATACAAACAAACAGGAAAGATTTAAGAGCCAGGAGATCAGGAACGTGGCTTTGGATTGGTGTCTCCTAGAAATACCAGAAGCTACATCCATGAAATTTCATCGTCACAATTACCTAAACATGAGCTGAACAAGGACAACAACAATGCACATGCCAAAATGGATAGAGACAAGGCCACGAGACCTTAATCCTACAAAAAGAACTACAGACAGCCAAGGAACGGTGAGAGTGGGAGAGAGAGTCTTCCCCGGGACGGAGCACGCCAGCTGGTTATCCAGAACCAACTGGTCAGTCCTGAAAACATGCAGATAGCTAACACTATACACTGTACAGGCAGAGCAGGATATATTTAGGAATATATACACATATACTTATACATATATGTTGATAACAACAATTAATGAAAACAGAGGCCAGCAATTTGAAAGAGAGCGAGGGGGAGTATATGGGAGAGTTCAGAGTAAGAAAAGGGGAGGGGAAAATGATACAAATATCAAAACTAAAGGAAAAGACAGTTAAAAAATAAAAACTTATTTATAGTAAAATATTTTTGATACAATATTTTTGAAAAAAAAAAAACCTGAAACATTTAAAAACAAATGCACAAAAATACCACAGAGTTGTATTTTGTTGGCCAACTACTCTTGGGTATAGGCCCTGCCCTGGAGTATGGTAGCTATACCCAGGGACACTCCATCAGAGAAAACTGATTTTCCCTTTTCCACAGGTATCAACTGCAAGTTACTATAACTTCTTGGTTAGGGATGGAACTTGTATCCACTTCCCTTCTCAGAGCAAGGATTTTGTCTGGTTTGAAACTGTGCAGATCTTTGGTATGCTCTCACAGTCTCTGTATGTTCATGTGTGCCACGTCCCTGTCGTGGCTGAAAGACAGTCTTCCCTTGGAATCATCTACCACCTCTGGCTCTTACAATCTGTCTGCCTCCTTTTCTGCATCAATCCCTGGGTCTTGAAGGGAAGGGTTTATCAAAGACATTCCATTTAGGGCTGAGCGCTCCAAAGTCTCTCACTATTTTCATGTTGTCCAGTTGTGAAGCTCTTTGTTAATTCCCATCTAATGCATGAAGAATCATCTCTGATGAGGATTAAACAATATAGAGTAATTTCATTGCTATTTTCCTTTAGAAAACCAATAGTAGTAGGTTTGTTTTTTTTGTTTTGTTTTTGTTTTTTTTTTTTTTTTTGTAGGCCCATGATGTATCTCTTCTCAGGTTCTTGGATACTTTAGCAGTTATTGGAGTAGGTATTGGCTCCATGTCATGGGCCCTAAATACAATTAAAATTGTGGGTTATTGTCATAACTTTTTTTGCTGCTGTTGCACCAATCTATCTTGCAGGTGGCAGGTCTCTGTTGTAGGTTGTAGAGTTTGTAGCTGGGTGAAATTGATGGTTTCTTTCCTCCTACAGTAGAATACAAAGTACCTTCTAGCACCATGAACACTATTCAGTAGGGATGAAGCTTCTAGCTGAGTATCAGCTCAATTCCTCAATATTGAAAAAATAATAATAATATTAAATAAGTTGTCTTCAGTAGTAGGGCCTTACCATTAGGTTATGGAGAGTATCAAATAGCCTTGGTAATAGTCCATGATAGTTGGGGAGAAGGCCTATGGGCCCCTTTTGTCAGTGACTTAATAAGATGAAACCCATTCTTGACACTTGAAAGATTTACTTGGTCGCATAAGATGACTAGCTTGGGTAGTATCTCCCCTTTATTCAGTGACTCCTTTTAATTACTTCTCATAGCAAATATATATATATTTTAGGAATTTTCTACAGTAGTAGGTTTTCATATGGCTAAAGAAACATTTTTGTATAACATCATTTAATTCATCTCAATTAATGGCAAAACAAAATGAAACAAACAAAAAACCCAGAAATCAGCCTGAAATTCTGCTTCTTGACATGAAAGGAAACTTAGAAACCATAAATTAGCTCATGTTCTCTCTCTCTCTCTCTCTCTCTCACGCGAGTGAGTGTGTGCGCGCGCGCGGGCACACACACACACACACACACACACACACACACACACCACACTGATTTGATTCTTCAACTTATGAGCATATTTCTGATAAAAAGCAAAACTGAATGTGAATGTGAATGCACACTGTAGACTCTCAAGAAACTAGAGGAGATGTTTTATGTGCCCAAGGGAGGCTTTAGTGTGCACAAACTAATCATACTCTTCTATAATCTTTCTGGGAATTACATGCACACAGGCCAATCGCATCATGAAATTAAACCTAAAGCTATTCAAGTCATGGGAGCTCTTGGGTGACATTATCTTAAGATCACCAGCTATTCATTACTCTATTGCCAAAGTAAACCCACTTATTACCTTTGCCCTCAGCATTTGCTCATGTTGTTAACCAGTTCCAAAATTTTTTCAAAAGTTAGATATTGGACTGTGATTCTTTATAATGAAATTTCATTCATCACTGAGCCGGGTAAAATTCCTAGTGTTCTATGTGCTATTTTAAGCTACTTTAAGTTTGAGCATAATTTCTGTCATCTATATTATTTTCAGCAAATGAACAAACCATGAATGTGGACTGTTCTACTATATTATTTTAGGCTTAATGCTATTAGAAGCTATTGTGCTTCAAGACAATGGCAATCATGTCGCACAGCCGATTCTGAAGGCAGTAGGAAATTGAGAAAGTGCTTTAATAAACAGATGCTTCCTTTGCCTTTTGAAGGAAAATCGTATTTATTTGAGCAGGCTTTTTCCATATAACACAATCTGCATATTTTATAAGGCCACCATTTCCCACAGTTTATTCACTTAAAAGAAATCACTGCATCACATAGAAGTAGCCTCTGCCTTGCTCCATGTCAGCCTTGATGTGTGGAGCTGGGCTGAACAGAGAAAAGGGACACAATCCCACAAGTGCTTAGGATTTAGAAGAGCAAAGGCTGTTTGGGGTAGCTCTCGATTTCAAAATGTTTGCAAGAGCAAACTACAGGGGGCAGCAAATATTAACAGGCTCCTCAGAATATGCTGAAGCCAAGAAGTTCCTGAATGATCCACTTCCCCGCTGAGAAATTCCCAATGTTGATGTGGAATGTATCTTCTCGCGGCTTTGCTTGCAAGGTACACAAAAGTGAACCGTCAAGACCTCCTGCCCACCCGCTCCCACTCATCTTTTCACAGTGAGCTCTCTCACATTCAGGACGCTTCACTGTCTTCCTCAAATTCTGCAAACAAGTGTGATATGCTGATGTGACATTGATTACAAACGCTGGGAACATCCAGGCACTGAAGAGAGTGCAGGGCATAGTAACTGCACACACAAAAGGTAAACAGTGAGCTCCAAGGGCCATCACATACACTCTCTACTGCATTTACCCAGAGCAAGCAGAGGCTGTCAACGCTCCTGAGAATACTGTCTCAAGGTTCCTCTATCTCAAACACATGATGCATTTAAAATCAAACTCAATATTGCTGAAATTTCCAGTGAAAGTCACCATGTGTTTTTTCAATAGCCAGAGAAAATGGGAGCAACATTACCCATTAACAATGTTGAATTTGACGTCTGTTTTTATTTTGGAAATGAGAAAAAAGAAGAATTCCAGACTTTTTTCAAAAGGCTTTGATCTCATCTAGTGTATCTTATAAAGTAGCATCCCCTGGAGGCTTGAGTGCCTGCCTGCTCATCCTTGTTTAGGATCCTTGTTTCTAAAAAGCAGAAAAGGTACCATCTCTACCCTTTTGCCCACCTTAGCTCTGCAGTATAAGGCATCAGCGGCTGCTACTGTTATGGTTGCTAACAACATGTAGGGTCCTTTACAAGACCTGAAAGCAGAATGTGAACGGGTTTCCAGACTAACAAGCCAAATTACTGGGAAAATTCATGAAAGCCAGAAGCCAGCGTTGAACTGGAGTGGGGAGTGGGAGGACTGGCTGATGTGTGGCTCTTCGGCATCAGCAAGTCTTCAATGGTCTCCCAGCTTTGTTCATTTGTTACTGACAACTCGGCTGATCACAATGTTTTCTCTCAGCCCTTGTGCAACTGCTTCCTCTGCTTAGAGTGAAATACTACATAAATAGCAAAACACAAGAAATGTCAAAAAAAAAAAAACCAAACACCTGTGATCCCATCAAACCTGCATAAGTAAATGCCACAATATGCCATTTTACCTAAGAATTTTCTTTTCTTTTTCAAATAGCATTTTCAAGTTTTATAGTATAACATGTATTCAGTAAGTAAGCATTAGTAAGTGAGTTTTCATATACCAGCAACATCACTGCAGCCAGAGACTAGATTGGAGAATAGGACATAACAACCCTGCCCACAGGTCATCTGAACCCATTTACAGTCTCTAACCTTCTCCAACCCCAAATCCTGACTCCATCAAGAAACATTGACTTCGGTTTTTATATAAATCACACAGTATGCACTCTTTGGAATATCATTTGCTCAGCCTCATGGTTGTGAGAGACATCAATACAGTTGCATGGAGCTGTTGAATGGTAACTTCTTTGCTGCAGGGTATTCTGTCCTTGCAGGCTTTCTAACATAGTTTACATAGTAAAATGATCAGTCGATACATTGACCTCATGTTCCTATCTTTTTACTATAAATGAATATATATAGTAAAATAATATGTATAAATGATACATAAAACTGTGTGTTTTACATTTTAATTTTATAAATAATATTTAACCATACACACATCATTTTATGTGTGCTTCAAACCATACCATGTCATTGATGTGTTTTCTATTTTGATATTATTTTATTTCATGTTGAATAGACCTCATGGCTTCATTGAACACTCATATCTTTTTGAGTATGTTGACTGCCTGTTAAGCCTCACTATTGAATCAATCTGTACAGAACCTTGCCAGTATTTTCAACATTTTATTTTAATGGAAATTATCCATAATAAGAGATATCTTAAAGGATTAACATTCACTTATGCACCTCTAGTACTTAATACTTGGAAAATATTTGTGGAATAAATGAATAAATTGGGTGAGCATTTCTCTGGGGTCCCTTCTACTTTTAACAAACTGGTTCAGAATCACTGAAGATGCTAAAAGTGTGCTCTTTCTCTCTGCACCACTTGCTTTCTACATTTACAAAATGGTCCTTCCTCTGCTGATGACAACACTTGCCAGAATCCAACAGGTTCTGCATTGGTCCAGGAAAATTCTCCTCACAAACCAAGAAACATAGGAGCCTATCCGAAGAGAAATACTGAAGCCCCCATCTTTGAGGGCAGACACCACCAGAGGACCAGATGAAACCCAAATAGAATTCCATTCCTTGCTTTCTATTCCCCCATACTCAAAATCAAGAAAAGAAAAACAGAAAGTAGGGGAGAAGGAAGGAGAGAGAGATACAAATGAGGAAGAAGAAGCTAGGAGATGGCATGGGGATGATAAGCAGGTGACAATAATTAAAGGGTTTCTAGCCCACTTAGAGCAGGCATAAAACCAAGTGATCCACAGGGCGAGACTGACTTTGGTCACCCTGATCTGCCAGCACTGGTACTCCAGCCTCCCATGGTAGCTTTAAGCTGTCGAGGAATGACTGCTTTGTCTCAAACTTTGCCTAGAATCCTCTGACTGTTACTAATAAGTGTTTCCTGGGCCCCATTAATGTTTCTTCAGGCCCACAATCGTCTCTAATTCCTAACTCCATCAGTGTAAGTAAGATGTACAGGCAGAACTGAGGCAATTGTGTGGCTTCCCTAGTACAATCAAATTACTGCTTTCCAAAATCATTAGTTGCTAATTTTGTGTTAAATTGTATATGACCAACTCAAACATGCAGCAAAATGACTCTTTTATATATTAACTTGGTTTTTTTTTTTTTTTTTTTTTTTTGGTTTTTTCGATACAGGGTTTCTCTGTGTAGTTTTGGTGCCTGTCCTGGGTCTCACTCTGTAGACCAGGCTAGCTTCAAACTCACAGAGATTCGCCTGGCTCTGCCTCCCAAGTGCTGGGATTAAAGGCATATACCACCACCGCCCAACCTTTTAACATTATTTTTAAAGATCTTTCTTAATGTATATTAAAGAATGCTTCTCTTTCAAAACAAAATAGTAGAGTAGTGGTATCTGGGATGAGGCTCAGAGGTAGAGTGCTTTCCAAGCATGTGTGAAGCCCCTGGATTTGTTCAAAACAAGACAGAGACAGAGACAGAGAGACAGAGACAGACAGAGATAGAGACAGAGAGACAGAGACAGACCGAGAGACAGAGAAAGACACAGACAGAGAGAACTGCATCAAAGCTCAGGGATTCTAGGAGTTCACTGTAGAACTTGTCTGTTCCAACACAAAGACGAATGGATTTCCCAAGGAAAGTGATCTCTATCTAAAATGTTCCCATTTATTTTATTTTATTTATGTGTGCTGGGGCCACTTTACACCACAATGTGCACGAAGAGGTCACAGGACAACTTGTGGGAGTCAGTTTTTCTCCACCATGTGGATTCCAGAGATCAGACTCAGGTTGCCAGGTTTAGTGGCAAGTGCCTTTATCCACTGAACTATCTCACCGGGCCTTGAACTTTATTTCTAAAGTAATTCAATTCACTCAAAAAAAGTCACTTATTTATACTTTAAAATGACAAATTTCACCTCATCAGTAATCCTAAAGGCTCTTTGAAAAGGCCCCTTTAGCCAATTTTATCAGTGAGAAAGGCAACTCTCAAATGCAACTGCTTTGTTACATCATTTTAGTCTGCTTTCACAGTAAGATATCTAATGAAAATAGACAATAAAACAACATTGTACCTGTCCAGTGGAAAAAATCAGTACATAGTTAGCACAAAAATTATCTACTTACCTACCACTTTGAAAGGAGAACCAGGTACAATTTAGCATGAAATGGAAAGGGAGATTATTCTAGAAATGAGGATATTCTAGGGTAGGAATAAATACATGCCTAATGTGGACATAAGGTTAACTGCTTTGCATACAAAGTCTGAGTTGCCTTTTGTTTAACATACACTTTTTTTTTAACCACAGTGACTCATTCCAGACCCAAGAGAACCCTAAGTAAACAGGAACATCATTGTAAGCAACTTCCAAAAATCTAGAATGACAGAGACAGCTGGGTGCCTGGACAGTCACCCAAAGTTCTTCTGTAATGTTGGAGCATCCATTTTTAGGCTATAGGCCTAGTCTCTCAGTGACTTTTTCTTGTGTCCTGTAGAATGTCTGCCAGTTTCTTCTGCAATGCAGGAACCTGAAGGACCATTTTGCCTTGCAACGTTCAGTGGTCACCTTCCTATGCATCCTGCATGTCCAGTTTGTACATCATTTTGTCAAGCAGTTCAGACAAGAACAGTTTCTTCTCCAAATGGCTATTTTTGCCAAGAAGAAGATAAACTCCATATAGAATGTCATTGGTGCCCATCTTTCTCTTTGAAGTTAATGGGTGCAGCAAGGAGTAGATGTGTCTCACTGTCCAGAAAGTCTAAGTTTTTAAAACATTTTAAATGCCATATTCTATAGGTCTTTGAAGTGTTTGAAGATTACCTAACTGAATTATATCTATGCATACCTAGAAAACTTAACATGACAATAAGTTTGACTAACATAGAAGAGTAATTATTAATCTGTATTTCTTAATTATCCATTACAGTTTCAAATGAGCTGTACAAACATAATACCTTAAACAAGAGTAGAAATATGCATACAGTATAACAAAATTAACTTTAAATTTGTATCAATAAACTAAAATGTATACCAATGTAAAACATTTTAAACAAGTTGCTCTTTAAAAGTAGGTCAATAATCCACCCTTTTATCGTATCATATCTATATCCTATATTTTCATAACATATTGTATCCCCATTTCTTTTTTTAAAAAAAGATATTGACTATGACCAATAACAATTTGTAACCAACAACCTAAACAAAGACAAACATCCATAATTCATTTTTGGAGAATGTGGGCATAGTTTTCTAGGCTACTTCCTGCTGATAGAGGGCTCTGGTAGTCTTTTGGGGATCCTAAGAAAATTTGAGATAATGGTCAAGTCCTGGGAAGACCAGCTATATAACCTTTGTTGATAGGTACCATTTGTTAAGGTTCAGGAGGTCTGGCTTGATCAAATCTGATTCATCGTAACCTGGAACAAATCCATAGCCTCTTGCTCCCTGTGGAAACAAAAGCAGAGCCTCCTTTCCAAAGCATCATATCCTTAGATCCAAATTTTGAAGTCAGGGTACTTTTAAATTATACATATTGGTTTAACTGAGTAGCCCTTACAATCAAATGTCTTTCTGCAGTTAAAAATCCCAAACACAATATAATCCAGACTCTCTGTGTAATATCCATCTTTATGTGGCTTATAGCATAATATGTAGCTTGGAGATTCCTCTGTGTACCATGACAGGAATCCACTATGCTGAAGGTCAAGCCTGCATGGCATGCCACAAACAGACCATAGAGTAGGTCAAGCCCACAGGTGGCAGCTGGCCTGAGAGAGACAACTAGGAAACTATTTTTAGGTCAGTTTTAGAATCTTTTTTTTTTAAGCATTCTCAGATTTTAGGTGGAAACTCTTGCCCCATGTTTTGGCACCATTTATAGTCGAAAGATTTTTGTGTCTTGCCCGGTTCACAGCCACTCAGACCCAAGTAAACACACAAAGACTTATATTAATTAAACCTGCCGGGCGGTGGTGGCGCACGCCTTTAATCCCAGCACTCGGGAGGCAGAGCCAGGCGGATCTCTGTGAGTTCGAGGCCAGCCTGGTCTACTAAGTGAGCTCCAGGAAAGGCACAAAGCTACACAGAGAAACCCTGTCTCGAAAAAAACAAAAAAAAAATAATAATTAAAACTGGTTGGCCATTAGCCCAGGCTTACTACTGACTAGCTCTTACACTTAAACTCAGCCCATTTCTGTTAATCTATGTTGCCATGTGTTCCATAACTTTACCTGTGTGCTATTACATGCTGCTCCCTGGACAACGGGCTGGCGTCTCCTAACTCAGCCTTCCTCTTCCCAGAATTCTCCTTGTCTGCTTTTCCTGCCTGGCTACTGGCAAATCAGTGTTTTATTAAACCAGTGTACAAAAGCATTATTCCACAGCAATGAACTCAAGCAATACAGTGGTTTTTGTCACTTGTGAGTATTCAGGGTAAGGTGGTAGAAGTACTCCATGAACTTGTAAAAGTTGGCTAGCTCTCTGCCACTCCCATAACCACTTCCCAGATTTGTGTACATACAGAATGGTATAGATAGGAACTAAAGCCATGTCCTCACTCTAAGTAAATGCCCTTCTGCATTTTCTATTCTTAATCTATTTCGTTTTAAGATGCTATGGAAGTCTTTTGTTGGAATAAAGGGCAGGATGTCAACTAATATATTTACATGCTTCTGATATTCTTTTGGATATCATGCATTTGGATCATTCATCATTTGAATCAATGGTGTATTTATTTGGATCATTCATCTGATTAAGATACTGGCAATGAACCAGGGTTGGCATGTCATCCATTCATTCATTCATTCATTCATTCATTCATCCATTCATTCATGAATTCTTTCATCCACTCAACACTTACATATTGCATATGTAGAAGTCAGAGTTTAAGGGTGATCAAGACACATCCATTCAGAAGTAAGCTCACTCATTTACTTATTTTAGTTTCAGGTTAACATCAAGATATTTGGTCCATTTAGAGATAACTTTTTTGAAAGATTATAGACATGAGGAACTTAGTTATTCCACATATGGACACACTGTTTTCCCAGCACCAATTTATTTAAAATGCTATCTTTCCTCTAGTATGTATTTTTGGCATCATTACCAAATATTAGACAGTCATGTTTAGGTCTTCTATTTTGTTCCATTGTTCTATGTCTGTTTTTATACCAATACTACATTGTTTTTAATACTATGATTCTCAAATATAGCTTGAAATGTGGAAAGGTAATTCCTCAAGTATTGTTCATTTTTCTCAGGATTGCTTTAGCAATCTGGGGTCTTTTGTGCCTCCATGTGGGTTTTATGATTTTTTTCTTTTCCTGAAATGAATATCATAAGGATTATCATTGGGATTACATTGAATTTACAAATTTACTTTTGGTAAGATGGTCATTTTTACAATATTAATTCTACTAATTCATAACCAACGAACTTTTTTCCATGTTTTAGTGTCTTCCTTAGTTTCTTCAATCGGAGATATAACATTTTCATTGTAGAGGTCTTTCACCTCCTTGCTTAGGCTAATTCTTAGATTGTTGTTGTTAATGTGAATGGGAGTGCTTTCATGACTTTTTTTTTTCTCAGAATATCTGCTATTGTTATACAGAAAGCCTACTTTTTTTTTTAAGTTGATTTTATGTCTTACCACCTTGCTTAAAATGTTGATCATTTTTAGTTTTCTGGTGGGTTTTTAAAAAATCTCTTATGTATTCTAACAGCTGCAAATGGGGATAATTATACTTTTTCTTTTTCTATTCGCATCCTTTAATTTCACTATCTTGTTTTATTGCTCTTGATAGTGCTTCCAGCATTAAAATGTAAAGAAATGGTCATAGTAAACAGCCCTGTCTTGGTTCTTGTTTTAATGGGATTACTTCAAGATTTTCTCCATTTTAGGATTATGTTGATTATGGGTCTGTTATAGCCTTTATTGTGTTGAGACATGTTTCCTCTAGTTTTATTCTCTCTAGGAATTTTATGATAGAGGCATGTTGGATTTTGTCAAAGGGCTTTTCAACATCTATTGAGATGAGCTGACAATGTTTGTCATTAAGACTGTTTATATGGTTTACTGTGTTCATTTACTTATGTATATTGAACCATCCCTGTATCTCTGGAATGATGCCAACTTGATCAATGAGGATGATCATTTATTTGTATTTGTCTCAAAAATTTTGCCTCACAATTTTTGCATCTATGTTCATCAAGTATGTTAGCTTATAATTTTCTCTTTTTTGTTGTTGTAGCTTTATCTGATATTTTAGCCTTGGAACTAAAATAAAAACAGCTTCCTAGAATGCATTTGGAGGAGAACTCCATGTTTCTGTTTTTGAGTAATTTAAGAAGTACTAGTTGTGGCTCTTCTTTGAAAGTCTGATAGAATTCTGCTTTAAATCTATCTGTGCCTGGCCTTTTTAAAATCTGGAAGCTTCTTATTACTGTTTTGATCCCCTTGTTTGCTGTGAGGTGGTTTAAGTTGTTGATCTCTTCTTTGTTTAAATTTGGTAGTTCAGATGGATCTAGTAACTAATCCATTTTTTTATACTTTCTATCTTCATAAAAAATATAGGTTAAAGTCTTTCCCTATAATGATTTGAATTTCTCTGGTGGATGTTATGTTGTTTTCTTGTTCATCTCTGAGTCTTTTTATCTGGAACTCTTCTCCTTTTGTTTGTTAACTGAACCAAGGATCTGTTGATCTTGCTACTCTTTTCAAAACAAAAACAAAAAACAGACAAAAAAACCCCTACATTTGTTGATTCTTTGTATTTTTGTTGTTGTTATTGTTTCTATTTCATTAATTTCTGCTCTGATTTTTTATTATTTCTGTTTACCACATTTGAGTTTGATTTATTCTTTATTTCCCAGACTCTTCAGTTACATTGTTAAGTCATTTATTTGTATTCTTTCTGATTTTTTAATATTGGCATTTAGAACTGTAAATTTTCCTCTATGACTGCTTTTAATGTATCCCAGAAATTTTGTTGTGTTATATTTTCATTTAATTCCATATATCAAAAGAACCTAGCAGATATTGACAGAATATTGTTCCCAAACACCAGAGACCATACTTTCTATTCAGCAGCCCATGGAAATTTTTATAAAATAGACCACATATTGGACATAAATCAGTCTCAACAAGAACATGAAACTTGAACTAATTCCATGCATCCTATCTGACCATAATGCAACAAAATTGTTTTCATCTGTTTTTTTTTTTTCCTTTATCTGAAATCCCTTTAGGACTGTATGTGTGTATGTATGTATGTGTGTATGTATGTATATTCATCCCTGTGTCTCTGGAATGATGCCAACTTCATCAATGTATATGATTTTTTTATAACTTGCCTAACAAATTATATATATGTATCTATATATATATTCATTTTGATTATTTCTTTTCTTTTTTAGATTATACTTGCATCACCCACCCTCCCTTTCCTCCTTCCAAACTATCCTGTATTCCCCTATGTTCTATGTCAAATTCATGGCTTTCTTTTGTCATTAATTGTTATTTGTATATATGTACATGTGTATACATATATATTTCTAAATATAATCTGCTCAGTCTATATAATGCTACTTGTATGTATATTTTTATGGATAACCACTCAGTATTAGACAACCAGTTGGTGTGTTCTTCCCTGGGAAAGACTATTTTTTCCCACTCCAAATATCCCTTAGTTGTTATTTTTTATATCAGCACATTACCCCTAAATTATATCTGCCTTGAATTATAAGATAAGAAGGTAGTCAGATGGCTATATGTGGTATATAATTTTATGTATCAAAATGATTTCACCCAACAATGTAGTAAATTCAAAAGAACTTTGTAACTATAAGTGGTCATGTAAGTGAAAGGTATTATTATGTTGATAGGTAAACATAGGCTTTGGTGTAGTGTTTGATGAGTGCATTTTTAAAAAGAAAACAAAAACAGTGTAATCAATGCCACTTCATTATTCTATTAAATTGTAGAGGGTGTAATTATCCTTCCTTTAAAAATTTTGCACCAAGAAACATAAATATTTGTTTTTATTACCCCAATTTTGTGATTATGTACAAAACACTAGTTAATAATGTACTTCATGATAAAGTTTTTGGAAGTTGTGATTTTAAGATTTTAAGATGTGTCTGCACATTGTCCAGTGAGTTTCACTAGGAAAAGACAAGACCTTAGATCAAAGGGCTGGCTTTATTAAAGCTAGTGGTGGGCTAATCAAAGAAGGTGAATATTTTTGTGTATTATGAAGTTTTAAATGACAAAGAAGTGAATGAGGTCCCAAATACTGAATTAAAGAGGAAGTTTTGTATTCTGCAATTATCAATTTTGTAACTGCTTCCTTTGACTTAAAACCATCATCTTTTTGTAACTGGAATAGGTTTTGAAGAAATAAATCTTCAAGAGCTTTAAATGGGCAATAAAACATGTTGTAATCTCCTATGGCAGAGATCTGATTCATAAGACAACATATATTAAGATGCATCAGTGTTTACAACGGACCAGGTTAGTAAGTAAAAGGTTCAAATTTAAAAGCAAAGGGCAGAGACATAACCTTTCTATATAAGAGCCACCGGCTAAAACAACCTTTGTTGACCCTGTGGCTGAATCAGTTCAGATGTGCACAAGTGGGATCTGTGTAATAACTGTTGTCTTCACTCAATTTTGTGTAGAAGTCGACACCTCACTGCCATGATGGTTCTTAAGATAAAATTTATTTATTTGTTTGTTTGTTCTTTGTGTGTATATGTGTATGCACATGTGTATGCTACAGCACATATGTGTAGATCAGAGGACCACTTCTCCAAATCGGTTCTCTCCTTCCATCAGAAGAATACCAAGAATACCTGAGATCAAACTCAGGCTGTCTGGGTTGGTGGCAAGCATCTTTATTGGTTGAGCCATTTCATCAAGCCCTGCTTCTTAACAAAATAGCAGCAAGATGATCTGTGCAGGTTTATGTTTGATAGTAATCTCAGGCCAGCCTTTGAGACCTCAATAAGTCATCATAGAGCCTCCATCCAGTAACTGATAGAAGCAAATGCAGAGATCCACAGCCAAGCACCAAGCTGAGCTCCGGGACTCCAGTCGAAGAGAGAGAAGAGAGATTCTCTGAGTAGGGGGCAGCAAGATCATGATTTAGAAATCTATAGAGACATCCAATCCCAACTAGCTGGAACTCATAAACTGTGGACCAATAGCTGTGGAACCTCCATGGGACTGGACTAGGTCCTCTGCACAGGCAAGACAGTTGTTTAGCTTGACCTGCTTAAGGGGCCCCTGGCAGTGGGATCAGGATCCGTACCTGGTAAATGAGCAGGCCTTTTGGAGCCCCGTGCCTATGGTGGGACACCTTACACAGCCTTGGTGCAGGGGGAGGGGCTTGGACCTGCTTCAACTGAATGTACCAGGCTCTGCTGGTTCCCCATGGGAGGCCCTTCCTTGGAGGAGGTGGGTTGTGAGGAAAGGCTGGGGGGCGGGATGAGGGAGGAGAGGGGCATCTGCGGTTGGTATGTAAAATGAATAGAAAATCTCCTAATAATTAAAAAAAAGAAAAAGAGAGAAAGACAGAAAGAAAGAAGGATGGAAAGAAAGAAAAAAATTTACAAGATTATCATGGGACACTCCCTTTAAAAAGAAACAGTATAATGTGCTGGCTGGGAACATGGGTTATGAACTCAGACAAACCCATCCTCAAACGAAAGTGTTGCCTTGGGCTAGATTGATATGATTTTGGGCAAATTATTTATTTGGTATTTATGTACCTCATTTACTGCCTATATAAAATAGAAAAAACTACTTCACTAGTTATTTTATGGGTTCAGTAGAGTGACTTTTATTAAGTTTTTTACTAATGCTGTGATAAAACACCATGACAAAAATAAGTTAAGGGAGAAATGGTTTATTTTGGTTTGAGGTTAAACCATATGGCAAGCAACAGAAGCTGGACGCAGGTGGTAACATTGCATCCATAATCAGGAAGCAGAGATTGATGAATGCTAGTGTCCAGATAGCTCAACCTCTCCTGCGAAGTCCAAGTCCAGGTACCGCATCCACAGCGGCCAATTCTTTTCATCTCAAGTGACCCAATCAAGTTAATTTACCACAAGCATGCTCCGGTGCCCATCTTCCAGGTGATTCTAGATATAATCAAGTTGAAATCTGAGATTAACCATCATGAATGCACTTACTTCAGCATCCCGTACACTTTAAGGCACTGACAAATGCGTACTGCTTTTAAGGCATTTACACAACATTTATTGAATAACTATTATGAACCAGACAAAACACAAGTGTAGTATATATGTGTGTATCTCCAAGTACTAAAACACACCCACATACCACCTCTGCATTATATGAAGTTGTATAATTACAGTTTGTAAGCACTTTTAACCACTGGCACATTGGCAAACAACAAACACCATTGCACAGTGCAGAGTCTGTTTACTTGGCAAAATGTAGATAAAGCAGCTGCTTCACACAACAGGCAAATGGGGGTGGAGTGCTGATTGCAGGGTGAATTGAGTACAGAGACTATATTTAGTTAGAATGTGACATCACTTAAAATTTTGAATTATGTGATTCACACATTTTCAATAACATTGGTTTGTTTACTTAAGAAAACCTGGGGAATCCAGTAAATTCCCTCATTCTTCTTGACTGCATTTAGCCAACACAACTTAAAGCTATAAAGCAACCATTTTCAAAATCCATAATATCTATGCAGTTATCTGGGTCAAAATATAGTATTGGAACAGAACAACCCTATGCTGTAAAATATAATTGATGTTACAGTGAGGGCCAGCAAGGTGAGTCTTCATTCTGTCTACAGACATTAGCATTATGAAAAGGTTCCTGTGGCAATTACATAGTTAGTGAAATGCCATTATGCCCATCTTTCCATGTGTTCTTGGGGCTGTGATTATATGACACTGGACATACACATGAATATTTAAAATCTCAATCACTTCTCCAGATGTTCCCAAATATCACTGTGCTTGGCCTATGGACAGAACACCTGGACTTAAGTTTTTCACTTCATTTTCTTTATCTGCTATTCGCTTATCTACACAACCTGTTTGGAAGTTGTTTCCTACCACTTACTGTTGAGAATATAACCAAAATAATGAAATACGAAAGGCCTTATCATGAAAATGTGTTTCCTGTGTTGAAAGATACTGTCAGTCTGCTAGGTCATAGACAGATACTAGCTGTAAACATAACAAGAGAGTAAAAGAGAAATAAAGGCACCGCCATGTTTGGGTTTATAGAAAGCATACACATTGGTATTGGTAAGGTTAGCATTTGCAAAAAGGGAGGCAGTGTCTGGAAAGACACAGTGACATCAGAATACCTTGGGTTTTTCTCCTTTACTTAAATATCATGACCCTTAGAGACTCTTGGAGACTGAAATGTCCTGTTTTGTCTGGGATTCTTCCATGTTAGCACACAAAGTCGCCTGTCCCAGGAATCCTTCAGTCCCAAGCATGCAGGCAATTGATAGCCCAGATCCTCATCTAGGGTAGCATTCCATTCCTCACAGAGTTGTGCTACACAGTAATGCCTAAGTGAAACATTTACTGCATCCGGAAAGATGAAGGTTGCCAAATGGGAACTATTATCTTCGAAGATCTCGTCCACATTTCCCATTCTGTTTCCTTTTAGAGTACAGGCTTGTCTTTTTCCATTTCATTCAATACAATCAACACTTGGCTTGCACTGTGTTAGTCTCTCTAATTGATTCCATCCCATCCTGAAAACATGTTTCCACCCTACATTTTCCAGCCTTGACACAGTGGCCATTCACTTTACATCATCCTCACTGGAATCCCAAAGCTAACGTGTTTTCTGCCAAACAGACCTGCCATGCTGCACCAGTTCAGAATCAGAGTGTGAAAACTTGGAGTATCCAGCAACACCCGCTGTGGACACTCAGCAGTACTTGGGAAGCAAAGTATTCATTCACACACAAACTTAACAAATACGAGAGGCTCTAACAAACCTTTGGAGTGAAATCAAGTTATCTAAGAACTATTTCTATCATAGACATCACTGTACACAGGAGACACATAGCTTGCTGTATTTTAAGGATCAGCTTGCTGTATTTCCTTCATGAACAAAATCTTCCAGTATTCCTAGAGTACTATACCCTCTCCACTTCCCTGGCTCCGTTTTAGTTTTTGGTGTTCCAGGTCCTAGTTTCCCTACTGCTGTATAGAAATATCCACAGATTATGTCTTGCTTCATCACCTGGTCCATCTCCAAATTCAAAGAACATCCCCTCAAATACTTCGAATTTCTCTTTCTACCTTATTCTACCCCTAAAATTATTTGATTTCTTGTGCCTCCTGCACCATCCAATCCTAGCTCTCCCACAATCTTAGATGTCAGGCACGCTGCATCCTTTCCTTTCTCCACTTCTCAACCTAGGATCCGATTTGTGCATACAAATCTTCCCAGTGGGTACCCTTAATATCTAACCTACTTGTACGATCTTGGCATGGCCATCCTCTCAGAATGCTGGCTGCATCAGGCAGAACTGGGTTTTAAATAACACTTTCTGGCGTGATATTAAAGAAATGTTTTCATTATTTTTCTGTTTCATGTTCTGCTTTGATTATTTATTTAATAAAATGGGTATAAGAACTATATTTGTGTCAGTGCCAGCAAAATGGCTCAGTAGGTAACAGGCACCTATGGCCACCTCTGACAGCCTGAGTCCAAGCCCCGGCCCCACATGGTGGAAAGAGAAAACTGACTCTCACAAGTGTTCTTTCACCACTGTGAGAATTAACGAGGTAAAACAACAACAAAAATCTACAGATCCATTAATTTATTTATCTCAGTATTCCCATCAGTTCTGAAGATGGCCTATACCCCTCCCACAAATTCTTTTAGAAGAAAATAGTTGTAAGAATTCTTGATCACATGTCTCCAATATATTGTTTGGGGCTTTGTTGGGCTCTCTACTTCCATTACTGCACTGATTCTAGAAGTTTCCGGTGTACACTCAGTGAGAAGATCTGCCCTGGGGATGGGGTCAGGACTCACATACCAGAGATCTACATAAAAGACAGTCCTCAATGGGGACTGTTCAGAACCACTCTGGAGGTGGAAGAAAATGCACCATGTTGACCTCCCACTTTCAAGCAGTGACTAATCAACGTGTCAGAGTTCATCTAGGTCTAACTGCAATTAAGTCTGACCTTAGGGACACAGACTCAGCTCCCAGCAGGTTTTGTTTTCAGGAAATCATCCTCTGTGCCCTTTGATCAATTTTAAAATTACTCAGGTTTATGGTCCTGACTGATGAAATTTAGTAACACTGCCCATTGGATTCCCGAGAACAGCTGCTGTATTAGCATCTACGCATTTGTGCTAGAGTGAATGTTATAGAAAAATTCAGATGCTGGGTTGATTGACTTCATGGTTAAAAGTGCTCACTTCTCTTCCAGAGGACCTGAGTTCAGTTCTCACTTCTTAACTGCCTGCTTAACTCCAGTTCCAGGGGATCTGACAACCTCTTCTGGTTTCTTTAGGTACTAACACACATGACATTCACTCACATAGACACAAACATATATAAATTAAAAAAAAAAAACTAAAAGAAAGAAAACACCTCTCTGTATGTAATGCGCATGGGTAAATCTGACTGCTAAAAATCCGAGACAGCTGTTGTCCAACAGCAGCTTGCTGTTGGCCCATGGCTAACCTAACTTCTCTGTCCCTGGTCGACATCTGTGCAGTGCTTTTAGGATTTCGGTGAGAATTAACATAATTCAACACAACATATGCTCCATAGTGAGTCCTCAGTAGTGGTGTCCACTGTTAATCTAACTGGCACCATTAAGACATTACAAGGAATTAAAAGTCTATCAGATCAGTCTTTTATTGTGTGCACATTTCTGTGTGATTTCAGTGCACTCCCGCACACATCTTCCAGCAGTAGTACTATTTCAGATTGAATTCATACATCATCTTTAAAGTATCTTTATCACACTCCCTTGGAAAGAGTTGGGTTTTTTTTTTCTTTTTTCTTTTTTTAAGGGAGAGAAAGGCACTGCACATCTGTGTTTCCGTGAAAATTCTAGAACTCCTCTGTGTATTCTTCATAACTTGTCTGTAAAGTCTTTCTATTTCCATTCTACAAAGAAAACAGACTCAGATATAATTAAGAGAACAAAATCAAATGCACTATAAGTAATTCTAAATCACCTTCTACTCTCGCCCTAACCCCAGGGGTAATTAAAAAAGACTTGTCATTTTGTCTTATTTTTTTTTCCCCTAAAACATATGACCATGAATAGGTCCCCTCACTACTCTGAGCTGTAATATTCAAAGCTATAAAACAAGGAGACTGGGTTGGACCACTTTTAAGAACCTTTTCAAAATTATGTTTGAAACAAGGTACAGTAAAATATAAGTAAAAGTCAATGGCATCAAGAACAAAAGGAATAGCCACTTTCCTGTGTTCAGCCAATGCGTTTTCATCTTGAAACCATGAAGGAAATCGGAGAAAAATAGAAGACCTTGCAGGTTCTTGCCCAAATGTACTTTTCTAATGTTTGTTGTTTTAAAATGTTTGGTTTTTATTTTATTTTATTTTATTTTATTTTTTTACCTTTATTCAGTTTGTGCGCATGCACATCCCACGGTGAACATGTGGAGGCCAGAGGCAACTTTTAGGATTTGATTATTTCCTTCTATCCCGTGGTCTCCGGGGATGGAATTCAGGTTGTTGGTGTGGGTGGCAAGCAACTTCACTGCTGCGTCGACTCATCAACCCTAGTATTCGCTCTTGAGTTGACGTCAGAGATATGATCCTCAGGATGCCGCCGGTGCTCATCTCCGCCTCCTAGTTTTCTGCCGTCTTGTATGTCGATAGTTTAATTTCACCCAGTAGAATATAGCTTTGAAACCACATGGTGCCTTCTTTCTACCATCTTTCTTCTTGACGATGAGGGCCAACACGAGTCCACTAAAGGTCCAGAACAATGTCTAGAAGGGTACACCAGGATTTACTTCCACAGGAGGAGCAACCAAAGTATAGGGAAAAAAAAAATATGTGTAGATGGATCTGTAGCTTCCTGTGAATGTGTTTCTTTTTCTCTGTTATCTCTTCCTTTTGTTTATCAACTCTAATTGTCCTTAAGATCCAAGCCCCAGAAACTTTTTAAGGCACTGTCCCCAGTGGCTGCCTCTCATGCCTCCTGTGTGCTACCCTCCCACTTTCTCAGAAAATCCTATGTAGTGCAGGCATAGGGCACACACCTATAATCCAGCACTCAGGAGGCAGAGGCAGGAGGGTGCCAAGTTCAGTTTCAGCTTAGGCTACATAGTAAGACCCAGTTGCAAAAATAAAAAAAATTGATTTCATTGTCTATCTGCCTGTCCTTTGTTTCACTTTACATCTCTATACATATAATCAGCACATGTACTCATAAGTGGTAGGTAGCAGCCACTCTCCTATGCTCTCCTGCTGTTCTGTGCTGCAAAACTGTAGATCTGTATCACACTTATATTCAGAAACCTTGTAGAAAATATAAATTATCATTCAAGAAGGAAAATACACTGTGTTTTAATCAAGTCTAATGGATGTGACCCAACTCCTAGATATATTAGTCAGAACTTTACCTTATAAAATTATTCATGGAGAAATTCTGTTAAGACCAAATAACTCTATTGAATTTTAATATGAATTTATGTAAATATTAATATACAGCCCTTTAAGGAATGATCTTTCCCACTAGCATCTTAGCTCCTTGAGAGCAAGGACAATATTTGATTTTTTTTCCACTGTATCCCCCAGTGTCTGGTCTAGAGTCAGTGCTTAATAAGTATATTGAATGTATTTATTAAATAAGTAAACAAGAATAGGAATGAAGAATTGTATCTGTTACTCAAATAATGGAGCACCATGTGTTGCCAGCCCCTGCTACTTATCACAGATGACCTTAGAAAACATAGTTTAGACTAATGAAACAAAACTGTTAAAATATCTCCTTATTTGGTTTTGGGTCAGTGTGTGACTGTACAAGATAATAACCACTGCTTGTTAGTTATTGAGGTTGAGAACAACAGCTGTGGTCGTCAAAGGCAAAGAAGTGTAGTGACCTGAGATGTTTGTTCACTTACCTAAAGGTGATGATTTTTCTTCTAATACCGACCTTCAGATTAGACAGTAACAATCAGTTCTGAGCAGTAAGTGTTTTGTAACATTAAACTGGTGAGCAGTAGTTGATGGTATACTGTACTATATTGTCAGCGTCTAGAAAGAGAAAAAGCAAAAGCAAGTGCCGACAATTTCTATAAATAATACCAAATGGATATAAAGTAGAACTACAATTGAAGAATTCACTTAGAAAAACCAATTTGAGAGAGGATCTAATATCTTGTCTGAGACCAGAGAGTTGACATTAATATGCCATTTTTTTCGGTGAATATAAACATGGTCACCATCCGAGCTTACAGCAAACAGCACCAGGAACATTACTGGCAAGACAGACAGTGGGCCTCCTCAAACATGCGCCTGAGAAAAGCAGGTTGTGTCTAGCTTATTGGCAATGCTACAAGGAAAAGGTTGAAAATGTTTGCGCTGAGAAGTCTGACTGAACTGTGGGCTGTGGTGGCACATCAGAAATCCTAGCATTTGACGGGCAAGAGGAGACCCACAAGTTTAATACCAGTCTGGTCAATCAACATAGTGAGTTCTAGACCAGCCATGGCCTAGTCCAGCAAGGTCCTATCTCAAACAGAACAAAATAAGCAAATCAAAACAAAACCTAAATTCTGACTTAAGAAGTGACATCGAAGCTCTTTTCTCTTTCTTTCTTTCTTTCTTTCTTTCTTTCTTTCTTTCT